>VWPW01031467.1:99357-129172 GCA_013389825.1 Crypturellus undulatus | reverse complement strand
CACAGACATGTGGCAGCGCTGGTAGCGTCTCCCACCAGCTCCGGCCCACCGGGCCAGGTGCTGCGTGAGAAGCGTCAGCCCAAATCCGGCTCCTCGGCAGCTGCTGCTCCAAATCTGCCCCAAAAGAGGCACAGAGGGGCAGCCCGCTGCACCTCGCTGTGCGGGCCGGGGGCCCCAGGCTGCCGCACTCTCTGCGTCGGGGCTGCTTAGCACGAGCGGCTCTTGCAGCCGCTCTGAGGCGGCCGCTGCTCTGCTCTTCGGAGGGACCTCGTGTTAGGCTGTGTGCCCGTCGGGCTCCTCACGCCGACAGCTGATGTGAGTGGGTAGACAACAATATTGATATGAAGTGATGTGAAGAGCTCTGTGATTTCCCTGTATTTACTTATTTATTTATTTATGAGGAACTTATGTGTAGTCAGCTCTGCTAATGTATTATAACCTCCATTTCATAACAAATACTACCTTTCATTTGGTGAGAAATCTGCCTGGTTGGTCTTTGCAGTGCGGCTTCCTGAGAACATGCCTTGGTTTTGCTCAGAGTGCAGTAAGTGCCTTGGTAAGATGCACTGACATTACAGTACAGGAAAATAACCAGACGGACTGATTCAAAGGCAATGGAAAGACTCCTGGGACAGGATTAATTGCATCTAAGTTTAGGCAATCCAGTGTAGTCATCTGTATGTGAGTTTATTGTGCAGACTCCCTTTATAATGTGTTGAATTGTGACCGTTTAAGGCTTTAGATTTAGATTTATCAATTTAACTGTCTTCTCTAGGATGCGACAGGTTGCCTCATAGAAGTAGCTGTTTTTTACTATGGACAGATACACTTGATTAAATAGAGGGTGCCATGAGATCGTAGCATTTGGATCAGGCTCTTGGGTGCTTCTTTTAGATCATGCTCCTTAATACAGTATGTTGAAATACAGACTTCAGATTGCAACTGCTGTAGAAGTGCATCATTCACTTGAGCTTGAATTTTCAGTTAATCATACAGTAGCATTTATATTGTATGTTCTGATTTTTGCTTTTTGTATTCTATCTCTCTTTATATATATAATTAGGTTTGCATCTTTGTTTCTGCTCGCTAATTCGGACACTCCCAGCTGAGGCTGATGTTGATTTCAGCATGAGTTGGAGTGATTCACTAATTAACACTACAAGGGAAAGTGTTAAATGCACCAAATACTATGAATTGCAGTAAGAGAGAGGCGTGGTAGATTTGTCTGCACTTCTAGTTAGGATTTTGGGGCACACTGGTTGTTTCAATATAATCCATTTCTTTTCCTCTGCTATTTACTTTTTCTGTACGTGTCAAGTCAGTGAAAAACATTATCCAAATATTATGGTTTACAAAAAATCCTTTCTGGCACTGTGTAAAATCCAGGTGGCTTCATGGCATCTGAAAAGGAAGGAGAATTGCCTCTCCTCAATGGAAGAATCAGTTCCATCCTACTCTGTTCAGTCTGGCAAATCTGCCAAGAATTTATCTATATACAAAGTTAGTCATATATACCAAAGTGAGCTGCAGTACTTCAAATGAGCAGTGGTATCAGCCTCCAGAGCAGTTAACCAGACCTAGAAACAGGCACGGGATTTTGCTTTCAGTGTATCCTCACTTACCTTAGATTCCTGGGTGGCAGCAAAAGGCATAATTGTTTTCAGACTCAAATTTATTGCCCTTGAGAATCCATTACTTTGGCCCATATTGTTTCTGTCAGCTTCTGTGCAACTATGTTGTTTCCTCCTCTTACAGAGGTGTTTCCTCTGTAAGGTTCTGGGGTTCGTTTCACCATGTTAAGCCATGGAGACCTATGAGAACTGCTGCTAACATAATTTTGCCTGACCTCTGTAATAGGCTAAAGTGATAACCTTTTTGGTAGCTCAAGAATGCCACTCTGAAAAACAAATACAAAAATCTTTGTTGAGGCAAAAGGCAAATACAGAGTTTCTAGATGGCAGGATCTTGGATTTGTAGTTTGTAAAAAGTTATCTAGCTAAGATTATAATACATTTAATATATGGGGGATCGGGAGGTTGCTGCTTTTTTTTAATCTCCAGAATTTGGATTTCATCCGGTTCACATTCTCTGATTTAACCATTCCAGCCCAGTCCTTGACTCATTTGGATTGCACAGAGGTTGCCGTGCAAATCAGAGAGATCTCTGATGCACTGGCTGCTCTCAGGACCTCTCTACTTTTGTATCTGCATTTTTTGTTTGTTTGTTTTGTTTTTATTTTTTAACAACAGAAGCAGAATGACTTTGGGACAAAACTTATCTACTTACCTTAAGCTCATGAGAGCAGCACTGCTGCAGGAAGTGTGCTTGCCTCTGCGTGCATCCGCCAACCGCAGCACTTCTGGTTTTACTGCACCTGGCCTTAATGAAGGAAAGGGGAGTTGCCCCTCCCTGTCTTTTTTTTTCTTCTTTTTTAGGTTTGGGGGTTTGGCACGTTGTTTTAATATGGAAATTTCCTTTGTTCGTTCTGTTTTCACCATGACAATGAACATGGAGACCTTTTTTCTTCTCCCCCTCTGGATCTGGTAGGAGCAGGCAACGCCACAAAGCTGCTCAACTCAAAATTTCAAGTCCCAGCTTTGTGCCTGATTCTTGGCCCCAAAGAGCTTTAACTCTACTCGTTCTCAGAACCCTCCACGTTACAGTCATCTGCCAGATTTCTTCCCCCTTTCCTTCACATGCCCTAGCCTGTGCAGGGGACTGACCTCAGTCAGCTGCGGTTTCTAATTCTTTTGCTTTCTTTCCTGGTAACAGCCAAGAGCCCTTGCAGCTTTGCGGAGGACCAGTTGTAACCTGCAATGTCATCTTCAGCTCCAGTTGCTCAGAAACATTTCTGCAGAGAAGGGCACAAGTCTTTTCCTCATGATTCAACCCAGACTGTACTTTCTGTCTCCTTGGCTAAAGCCTCTTACTTTCCTGGAGGATACACATACCTTGGACTTCATTCTTTGAGGATACAGACTAGTTTGGAGATGGTGTCGTCTTAAGCTTTTTTTTTTTTTTCTCATCTGCTGCTTTCAATGCCATGTGTTTCACTGTGACTCATGCTTATGCAGCAGCCCATATTAGGATATATTTGTATGTTGTGTCTTTTAAGTTAGGCTGGGTCAGTGGTGTGTTTCAACATACGGTTCATTAGCAATCCTGACACTCTGAACTAGAACTAATGCAGTCCTGCCTTTCCTTCCACTTCTGGTGGTTTCTCCCTCTTGCATTCATTCAGTACTGCAAGGATCCTCTAACTATTTGGCGGAGCTACTAAAAAACATNTTTTTTTTTTTTCTCATCTGCTGCTTTCAATGCCATGTGTTTCACTGTGACTCATGCTTATGCAGCAGCCCATATTAGGATATATTTGTATGTTGTGTCTTTTAAGTTAGGCTGGGTCAGTGGTGTGTTTCAACATACGGTTCATTAGCAATCCTGACACTCTGAACTAGAACTAATGCAGTCCTGCCTTTCCTTCCACTTCTGGTGGTGCATTCATTCAGTACTGCAAGGGTCCTCTAACTATTTGGCGGAGCTACTAAAAAACATTGTGCTGATTAGGTGATTTTTTTACTTTTTGATAACATTCGTTTTCTGTTTGTTTTTCATCCTAAATCAGATCACTAAGTGGACTAACTCCAGTCCCACTGTACAGGAAAGGCAGAAACATCTGGCAAGGGTGAGGAGATAAGGAGGCTCTGATTAAGATGTTTTTCTGCAGGATTTGCCCCTCCTGGGGAAACTGGGGCTTAGCTGAGCTTCTGGGACTATTTTTTATACAATTAGTCAAGATATTTTTGTCTTAGAATTCTTCTAAGTTCCCTAATTAAGTAGTATAATTCATCTTGCAACACTACACTCAGCCTCAATACTCCAGGGATAAGCCACAAATGTTTCATTGTTTACATAGAATCATAGAATGCCTAAGGTTGGAAGGGACCTCTAGAGGTCATCTAGTCCAACCCCCCTTGCACATGCAGGGTCACCTAGAGCACATGGCACAGGACTGCATCCAAGTGGGTCTTGAAGATCTCCAGAGGAGGAGACTCCACAACCTCTCTGGACAGCCTGTGCCAGTGCTCTGTCACTGTCAGGAAATTTTTCCTTAAATTCCTGTGGAACTTTTTATGCTTCAGTTTGTGGCCATTTTCTCTAGTTCTGTCGCTGGCCACCACTGAAAAGAGGCCAGCCCCATCCTCCTCACTGCCTCCCTTGAGGTATTTATAAACACTGATTCCATCCCCTCTCAGCCTTCTCTTCTCCAGGCTGAAAAGGCCCATCTCCCTCAGTCTCTCCTCATAGGGCAGATGTTCCAGGCCCCTGATCATCCTTGTGACCCTGCACTGGACTCTCTCCAGCAGCTCCACATCCCTCTTGTACTGTGGGGCCCAGAATTGGACACAGTACTCCAGATGTGGCCTCACCAGGGCTGAGTAGAGGGGCAGGTTTACATTTGTACACCATATTATTCTGACATCTTTCTTGAGTAAGATTTCATAACTTTATTACAAAATGCCATATTTCGGCAATACTTATTTCAAGTTATTTCCTTTCCTATGATGCAGTATTGTCTCTAATGCCAAAATTGAACTGTGCTTGGCAAAAGCAGTGCCCACAGTCTGTCCTCTTGCATGTGTCAGTGCCAGGGTTTGTGTGCTATGTCGTTTATCTTTAAATCTTGCCACTTGTATGGAGCCCAGAGAGGAGACTGATCAAGCCTTGTCAGGATGGTCTTAAGGATATAATGGTATTTCACTGGCAGGTTAGAACCTTCCCTATCCCACTTCATTTAACCTGTCAAACACTCAGGAGTTAATGTTAATGTGCTGTCAGTCCCAAACTAAGGGATGCGACTTCTTAGTGGAGTGTATTGTCTTATCATGCTGTCTACAAGCTCTCACCTGCCTGCTATACAGACATGAGTCAGAGGAGAAGATTTATGAGAAGTTCTTTTCCCTCTGCTGTAAATGATGATAATCCTGTTATTACTTAAGGAAGATTCTTCACTTCCTACTTGTAACTTTTTTATTGATGTGATCTTCTGTCAGCTCCAAAAGGGAGCTCCAAACTTGGGAGACTGATTATGAGGAAGATAAAGCTGAGGATGGGAGGGAATTCCTGTTTCTTTAATGGTTGGTAGTCCATCAGTTACACATTTTTAATGTGGTAAGAACAGACTGATGCAATAACATGCTGTTATATTGTCATCACATCTGGCTCTTGTCCACAGTAGTTCAGTAGTAGTCTTTTGGATGTCCTGGATGTCCTGGAGACCTCACAGATGGTGAGGTCTTTTTTTTTTCCCTTCATAGTAATAAAATACCTAAAACATTTCAAAACAATCTTTTTTCTTTTTTTTTTTTCAGTTGCTCAGAGTTTTGAAAATACGGACAACTCATCAAGTGCTGACATTCCTCATACGGAGGCAAACAACAATGTGCAAGGTAATACTATTGGCACTTCAGTTGCTATTCCTCAGTAGCATCCAGAAAACATCTATTTTTGTATGTTTTAAACTGTCCTTGTGATAGTTTGCCTTGTTCACTTGTCAACACCTGTTGTGCAGAAGGGAGCACATGACTATTCCAAGTCAAAAGAAACTGCTCAAGAGAAACTGATATACAGTGGACAGCAACTTGATCCTTGCTACATTAGGTCTGCTAAGCATCAATGTTAATTCTTTGCTAGAGTTAAAAAAGAAATAAAATGCGGTAAGTGTGTATGTAGAAATATCTGAAAGCATCAATTCAAAATTAAGAACAACAACACTAGCTCAAGTTGCTAGACTCCTAACTGCTAGAAGAGAATGCAGAGCACTCGTTCAGTTGATTTTAATGTGAAAAGATATTCAAGGTCCACAATATCTGTGTTCATTGATACAGTACAGGTTTATTTCTTAGCATAAGAGAAAATGCTGACTGGCTTATGCTTAACAGCATTAAGCAATGTGTGGTGTTTAAGCCATCTATGTGCAGAACACATTCTTGAGTCATTTTTTTTCTCTGTAGTCCTGCATTCCTCTCATTTGCTGATGATGAACAAGTGGGATGTTTTTTCAATAACCTGCCTATTGACTCACTCTATGCATGTGCTAACTCCATGACTGACTCACACCTGCATTGCTAGCAGTCCACGTGACTTCACTACTCCTGCATGAGCATGCAGTCTGCATCCAGCGCTCCCAAAGTCATAGAAATAAGAAATAAGCACTCAGAACTTGGGGAAAACTCAGGCCTGTGTTACAGGCCTTACAGTATTGGGCTACTGTGGAAGAGCTCAGCCCAAGGCATGTCCATGGCTTATGCTGGTTTAAAAATTAGTAAAAATCAGTATAGCCAAGGAAAGAATTTTAGACTCAAAAAGTAATTTAATCTGCAACTTAATGTCCCAGGTATCTGAGTGTAAGTGTTGTCTCGAATACTCCCAACACAGGGTCCCTACTTCATGCAACAGTGCTATGTGCCTAATATGAGCCTAGTTTGTAACACAGCTACAGCAAATAGAAGAGAAAAAAAAGGGGTAAAAAAAAAGATTGAGGAACAGGAAACAACACTGAAATAGAGAGAAAAGCTACACAATCCATAAGCAGGTCAAGCAAACTAGTGCAGCAACTGAAAGCTGAAGAGAGCACAGAGATGTGGAAAAAACAGATGTGGGTAGCACTGTGCCTATAACGTAAGCTTGTACCTGCTGCACTGAAATGTGAAAACATTTTGCAGAAGGATAAAACCATCTGCTTTGTTCTTTTACTTTTCAATGCACTCTCTGCTCTGTTATCACTCGTAGCTTGCACACGAGGATATCCTGAAGAGAGTATTGTGCTTCAATTATAGCATGCTCAAAATGATAATGAGTAATTCTTTCATGTTTTCTTTTTGTACTTGAAGGGACCAATTATTCATCCAGTCTCGTTATTGCCTCAACCACACAATCTGCAGCAACATCTATAGGAGGTACGTATCTGTTCATCTGTCCATTGCTATGAATGTAGACGCTACTACAAATTCTAAAGAAATAGGATCAAAAATGGGTATTTGAGAGAAGCATTATTGCCTTATGAGCCTGGAAGGCAACATGTAAAACAAGTCAAAAATGAAATTTTACTATTTTCAAGTTTAGGTAGGAGCCATGCAAGAAGAATTGGAGGAATTTTGTTTTGTTTTGATTTTTTTAATGGTCCTGGTCTCTAAGAAAACTTCTTGCATTTTCATGGATTAAAATTTAACAGATTGTTGTGCAAATAGGGCATATCTGTTCCTGCTATTTTACAGTAAGTAGATTTAGGGTATAATAGACATGGGTGCTCCAGTTTCAAGGGAAAAAAATCAATTTTCTTTTAGGTAAGATTCGTGGCACGCTATAAAACAGAGCATACTTCCTAGCACAAAATGCTGGAGTTCAAGCAGGATGTGTGCAGCAGAGCTAGTGGTTTTTTTGTGTTGTCTTGATGTTTCTGTTTTTATTTCACACCTTGGCAAAAGAATTGTCAAAATGAATGCAGCTAAGGCAGCGCTGCTGCAGTCATGAGGCTTCAGCATAAATAACCTGTTTACAAAACACATCTTTGTGGAAAGAGGCAGTAGCTTTATTAGATCAACTACCAGAGTCTGAAAGCAGGTTTTAATTCTGATACACAAAGGGATCTTCCACTTGAATCGCAGTGTTCCAGGATTTGACTGTGTCAGTGTGAGATTATTAAAAAAGGAAACTGAGGGGAGGGAAGAAAAAGAAAAAACATCACTCGATGTCTGCAAAGCAAGGAAAAGGTGCAGTTCTTTACTGCAGTGTGTGCACTGTACCGGTTAAGGCATGTCCAAACTGGTAGAGCAGAGAGGTGAGATTTTTGTAATCCACTGTTGCCTGAGGCCCTTCCCTGTGTTTAAAGCCACTGTTAAACACAGGTGTTGTATCCACCCTTCAAATAGTTTGAAAGTCTTAAGTTTCTTGCAGAAGTCTGAGCTTTACTCTTTCTAGATAATAAGAGTAAAAACAATAAAAATATGCCCAAGTCCTTTACTATTCAGCACTGTGCCAACATAACAGAGGATAATATGCCTTGCTTCACACAATTCAAGTCATATCCTTTTGCCTTCTCTCTTTTCCTTTCTAGATCATGTTCTTAAATTTGACTTGGAAAAACTTTTTCCTACAAAATAGCTGGCATTTTTACTTCTGCCATAAGTAGCTGTCCCCACCCAAAAAAAATAGGCTGTAAGCAGAATTTAGTATAAAAAACAGTAATCTTTATTCTGACATACATGAACAAAATAAAGTTTTTCCATCAAAAGGAACAGGTTATTTTATGGACAGTATCTGACAATTATACATTAACATGATGCTTATAATTGTGTGTGAGTTTTGAGTTGATATTTGTGCTTTTGCTGGTGAGTTAGAACATAAGGGAATATTGCATGGCTCTAATAATTCCTGTCAACTTTATATTCTCTGTGTAGCTTGATTGATACAATACAGCACAACTGTTTAAACATAGGTGTCATGGGAAGTAGAATAACTGCTTGCTTGTTTGTTTGTTTTCTTGTGTTTTTTTTTCGTTAATGAAACTTCATAAATCTGAACTATGTTACTGGCATGTGTCCTTTTTAAAGAATAAAAATTAGCTGTCAGTCTGGGTTTAACATGATACTCTATGAAGCCCAGCTGACGTTTTGGGAGAAAAACATTAGGGAAGTAAAAGACAAAAGGACAGATGTTACTAGCAAATGTTCTTTCATCTCAAGCCTAGCAGAATACTGTGGATAAGACTTCTCAACGATGTAGGAGAACCAATTGGTGCCTGGCTCATGTCAGCTTTCCTAATTCCCCAGATGCCTCTCAGTGCCTCCCATTGATGTTTTGAAGTTGTTGGTGTTAAGTACATTGCAAAAGATAAGTCTGTGGAAAAGTAACCAGCTTTTAATATGAAGGTTTCATTACCAAATGCTGTAATCTTGAAATAGGAAAAAAAGGGGTCAGGAGGTGGAAAGAGAGGGGAAAAACTAACGTTCAGTTCTGCTAAAGCTCTTCATGCTGACAGCTTGAGTATTTCTTGTGCTGACTCCATTTTCTGCGTAGGGATTTAATGCTCGTGTGTTAACTTCGTAATACTACTCCTTAACATTATACTTGGAACCATTAGCTGTTACATTGCTTAGAAACATGAGCCAGTTTAGCACTTAGAAAGCGTATGCTTAGTTGACATGTGAATTTAAATTTGTATTTTTTTTTTTCTGTTGGTACGTTTAATAAAGAAGTGTCCTTACTACTGATGTGGGATTTCATCTCATATGATTGTACATGGCTTGCATATAGATATCTGTATTTTACCTGCTTTCTGCAATGAGCAGTTATTTGATATTTATAGATAGTTGTGCCTTTGGGGGGTTTGCTGTCAGTATTAAAATGTGCCCTGAATTTTTCAATGTATTTTACACATGCTTCCTAGAGGAACTGAATTTCCTAATTGTAACAAGGTAAGCATGAGTGTAGTGCTCTAACTATTCCACCTCAGTGAATGTTTTTTTCAGAGTGCTTCCTAGGGTTATGTTGAAATACAGTAACATTAAAGAACAGGGAAATAAGTAATGCTTATTAAGGAGATTGTGGCTTTTTTCAGTAGTTTTAATGTTATATGTCTCAGAAAACTCTTTTCTAGCAGTTCCTTTTTGATGGCTTGCTTTGTCTTATTGTTATTTCTGTTCTTGATGTTCATATCTGTACTAGTGATTCTTAAATCTTAGTAAAGACATCATTCTGTGGATAGCTTCTCACACTTTAAACCATGCTTTTAGGAAGATCAGTTTATAGAAGCATTTTAGATACTGTACACAAAAAGTAGAAATTGTATATCAAGTTTACTGATGAAACGATTTTCTCTCTGTTCTACTTTGGTACAGTTTCAAGAAGACATGGGTATAATCAGACATTTGAAGGTTTTGAAATAAAAATGTAATCCAGATGAAAAGCTTTGTTGTATCTACAACCTCAGAATATAGATTAATCTTTTAAAATAATGTAGAAGTAGACAGCTGTTTTCTCTCTAAAACTCCTCCATATGTAAAAGCTATTTGACTCATATTGACTGCTTAGAGAAATTTTAGTTATGTTTAGTTATGTGTCTCATTAGTTCCATCTTTGAAAAAAAATTCTAAAGATCATTCTAGCTCTTTATCTTTTATTAAAGTTTTATGGATCAGTGTTTCATTCAAAAGAAAATTAAAGATGAAATCATTACTAGAATTTTGTTGGCGGAGAGGAAGTTCACGTGAAAAATCTGATGTTATCAAAGCAGATTAGTTATCTGAAAAGTTGAATTTTTTTGTGGTAAATTGTTCTCGATAGAGTTTTTTATCTTGTGTCTAATATATTATCTCCCCCTTCCCCCCCCCCCCCCCCAAAAAAAAAGACACTTGCAAAAAGTGATCAAGTTTTTGTCTAGTGCAAACTGATTTAAAAAAAAAAAAAAAGTGATGTTTTTTTTTTTTTTTTTAAGAACTATTCCTGACCTTGAGCCCTAGCAATCAGAAGTTAGGTCTTTTCCAGAAGAATTACACAGGAGAAGCCTGGATATGTAATGACAAATCCATTGCTACTCTGTCTTTCTGTTTCGATATGATAAATATAATGTGTCATTCTAGGAGAATACCTGGAAATTCATTTCTGTAAGAAAAAAAATACGTAGGGTAACTTACAAGAATCTTTTTGTCTGCATTACTAAGAAGTTGCTGTCTTATGAAAAATGTGCATTCTATAAGTTCAAACAATTTATATCTTATGTATTATTTTATTTTTTAATTTTTATGTAGTTACGTATTCTATTGTTTGATACCACTTTGCCATACTTATTTTACAGGTACCCTCCCAACAACCGCTCAGCCCACCAATGCCACTGAGTTCATCAACACCACCCAGCCCTCCAGCAACTCTACATCTGCCCCCACTGCTGCTCAGACTGTCCAAACCAGCAAGGCAATACTATCTACCACAGTTTCATCAGTTACATCTTCACGACTCAATGTTACGATGACCATTCCCAAATTTTCTTCCACTTCTGTAACAGGTAATTCATGTAACTCATGCCAGAGACTGAATAGAAGACCCATGGCTCAAAATACAAACACTTCTTCTGGCTCAGTAGAGAGACGTAGGCAAATTTTTGTAGCGAAGGAGTGACAATCTCAGTCTTGCAAACACCGCAAGCAGTTGGACCACATCAACCACATCTAGTGCTTGATTGGCTTGATTGAGGCATTGGATTGATGCTTCTATGCTACAGGAATCACATAGCTGTCAACCAGATCCTAAAGAAAATTAGTGATGGGTATAATATGCTGGACAAGAATTCAGCCTTTCAAATAAGGTTTCATTTAAACATAGTCTTACAATTCCACTATAGAAGGTCTCCTCCAGCTTTTCTTGATGGTACAAGTTCTTACCATGCTTTTCTTTGTGTCCCTTGATGGATTTATTAGTAGTTAGATCAAAGGAGTTGACTGCCAATTGGAGTTTTAGCAGTTGCTCTACAGAAGCTGTGTGGAAGGATTCTTTGTTCCCATGTCTTTGTTCTCTATATGTGCAGTGGTCATCAAAATCTGCACATAGAAACTCAGCTCTGGGTCGCAGTATGCTTGGCTGGTACCTTGGCAGTTGATGTACGTAGATTTGTCAAACTGTGTCTTTATTTAATGCCTCTATGGGGAGGGCATGATATAAAGGAGTTCCTTGAAACAAAATTTGAAAACTGAGTTAAAACTGGTTTGTGTTTTCTTTTTGTTTGTTTGTTTCTTCTTTTCAGCTGCACCAAAATCTGAAGCTGTTGTAGCCAAAACCTCTGGATTCGATGTGGGCAGTTTCATAGGTGGGATTGTGCTGACACTTGGAATCCTAGTTGTTCTCTACGTTGGATGCAAAACATACCACTCTAGAAGAGGCATTCAGTACAGAACAATGTAAGTTTTAGACAAAGATTCTCTTATCAATTTATTACTGACTTGAAGGGAATAGGGACAATGAGAACAAGGAGAGCAAACTCTTACATCCTGGCCTCTTTCATGACATGCACGAGGCTTCTTCCTGGCTGCATATTGACTTCCATGAAGTCTGGTGTCAGAAGGACTTTATATACATGCACACGTGCATACTTTCAGCATTACCATTTGCTAGCATATAAACTATTCTGCCTACATCAGTGCCCTTCATGTGCAGTTTGTTTATAACTTTTTTTTTTGTGAATTAATTGCTGCATTTTCAAGACTTCTCGTTCTTGCTGACAGTCCTTCCTAGACTCCACTAAGCTATTTATTCTCTGACATTTCCCCCTTGACATTAATATTCTGTAGTAGCTCTATTTTTTTATTATCTAAATGACATTGTGCTGGAATTTTTTCACCATCTATCTTTCATACCACCTCTTACATATCTCAAAGCCTAGTTAGAACAGCCAGTTTTAAAGCTAACCATTTAATATTCAGCTTTCTTAAGCCATTATTGTTCAACTGATTCATTTATTTATTATCACTGAAAGCTTTGAAATGGATATTTTTAAGCACAATATTTGACTATGACCATTTGACTATGGACTTTGTCCACCTTGCAAGTGAGGCAGAACACTTTGCTGATTTCTGCTATTTACTTTTTCCTCTTGTCTTGTTCTCAGCTCCAGAAATGTGTCCATGAAATTGTATGTAGTCAATCTACTTTCAGTATTTTTTTTACAAGTCCATAAAACTAGAGGAAGATACAGGCTTAGATACGGAAGTCTGTAGTGTGGGTCTTAAAGGTGTGAGCTGGTCTCACTTTAGGTCACTTTTCTGTTTAGACTAAACTTTCACCCTTCCTTGAACTGCAAACTGCTAATATTTTTCCTGTGAAGTGGAGGCCCAAAAGCCTGTTGAGAGAAGGTCGTCTGTTCTTTTTTCTTTTCTTATCTTTTCAAATCCCTTAGAAATTGTCTGAGAGCTTCAGGGAGTCTGTAAATTACAAGTTGAAAAAAAAATGAATTAAATGTTTTCCCTAAGAGTTTTCTCAAGTGGACTGAAACTAAGGGTACATCCACCAACTTTTTCCAAACATCTGATATCTCGATTGTGAGATTATTGATAGGGGATTCTGTTTTGGATATGGTTCTTTTTGGAGCTGCTTACTGGTATTACTGGTTTCTTTCTGCCCTGCTGGATTAGCTTCAGATAGCACAGCACCAGTTGGACCTTTTAGCCTTGTATTGCATATCTTTAGCTTCTTACTATATATCACTCCCTTTATAATGAGAGCTATAAATCTAAGCGATTAAGGAAATACTAATTTCTGTTTATCTTACTATTTCACTGCAAAATTCTCTCTTTTGTCATTCATACTCAGCTCTCCTTTGCTTTCTTCCAGGCTTGCCTCCTCGTCCCAAGCTTTAAGAACTGGAAATTCTTAAAACTAGGCTGCTTTTCTTTCTCCCTTTTTGAACATCGTCCGTCCTAGCTGAAGTTTTGTTTTACCTGAGGTGATGTCACCGGACTTGCTGGGACCTGATAGTGTTCAGGCCTTCTGTTTTTTCTCCATCTTTGAACTCATGTGTGCTGGTCATGGGATTCAGGCAGTCCCTGACGCATAACTCTAACAGTGCTGCTTGAATGGAGATTACAGAGGTCAGATCAGCAGTATCCTCTAAACAAAAGAGTGGATAGCTGAGCTTGTCAGCTGGCTTTGATTAGCTGACACTGTTGGATACAGGCAAGAAAAGATAGGATGAAAATGTCTCAGGAGCAGCTGTTCTAAATGCATCTGCTTGAACACCGTATGAAAGTCAAAATGTGAGAGGCTTAAGGAGTGTTGAGAGTTGCATCCTTCAGGCTTGGCTCGGAAAAGGCTGCAGATCTCAGAGCTCTGTGCTTAGCACTTAGAGCAGAAGAGTCTTTATTCATGAAATAACCTTCCTAGCAGCAGCTGGGTGGCTGTCCTCTCATGCTGTCTGTGCTGTGTGCTGCAGAACACTGATTTCTGTGTTTCTATTACAGTGATGAACATGATGCCATCATTTAAAGAGGCTTCAGAGGAGGCAGCGATGGAAACACAACCTATCACAGCTGTTGTAACTTATGCTAAGAGTTCCTGTTACAGAGATGATCACAGTCTGTAAAGCTCTCTCTTAAGTCTGATCTTGCTGAGAATCTAAGCATTTCTGATTTTTTTTTTTTTTTTTTTTTTTTTACACTGGCATTGGCTTTGTTAAGAGCTGGAGGAACTTGACAGTTTGTAGAAATAGTACTTCTTTCTCCAGCATTTGTAATCAAATTTAAAGAAACATGCACACTCTGTCATTAAAGATACACAAACTTGTGTGAGATACCAAATCAGTAGTATTATGGATAATGTAATTAAAGTTCTAAACAGGCTTAATTACAAAAACAAACAAACAAAACACGGATTTGCAGACTGAGAGTGTTATCAACACTTCTCCTGGTGGCTGCTAGCCGAGCGCCACTGAGCAGCCCCGGGTGAGCGGGGTGCAGCCTGGGCGCAGTCAACTCCGGCACCGCTTACTCTTTTGTCTTGTTTTGTTAAACAACAGTTCATTCTTCTCAAGACTTGCACTTTCATGAACCTTTAGAATTGCTGTGTGGTTTTTGCCTTTTTTTGTATAGAGTAATCAAACCTGTCAGAGGCGCAGCAACTTCCAGCAACCCCTGGTTCAGCTGAGCTCCTGGCTTATCCAGCAGTAACAAGAGCTCACACAAAACAGGCACTGCATGACTACTTTGTTTGGTGATTTATTTTTACAGGTATGGGGGTGGGGGGATGATTTGAAGCAGATACTGTATTTTTTTCTTTAGTTTTATTCTTTTGGGGAAAATTGCTGGTTTTAATTTGAACAGTTTGGAAATAATTGTTCCATAGAACTATAGCTCCTTACTTCTTTTTTTTGTAGAAATTAGAGTATTAAGTGCAACTAATAGAGTTACTGGGAATGTCTCATCCCTTTTGTACAGATAAATAAAATGATGTTTTTGCAGTTATGTTGTCATGTGTCTGTTTTTCTGATTCCTTAAAACCTCTCCCAAACAGTAACCATTATATTTCCCATTTACAGTGACATGACATTTATGCAATTATGACAACTGGTAAGTTGAAACATTTTGTAATTTCATCACTACATTAAAGTGAAACTGTGGAGATGTCAACAGGCCTCAATACAAGGTTGACCACCTTGATGGTGGCTGAGGAGAGCACAGAGACATCTTGCTCCTAACTTTGCATTTGCATTTTGAAAGTAAACAAAAACCTAGTTTGAAAAATAGGAGCAAGAGTGAGCTGGTACAATGCACCGAAAACCTTGTGGGCAGATTTAGACTTCAGACCTGAATGTTGCACTGCAGCCAGAGCTGTGTTCTGCCCAAGCCCAGGAATTGTCTATTGACTTGCTTTTGGAAATCTTGACAATTGTAGTTACATTCTTCCTTAAAACAACTACAGTATTGTCACTTAGATTCTGTAAGGAAAGAGTATTTCAAATAATTTGCAGTAGGAGGCTAGAGCCTTTCAGACGAAAGTCAGGAACAAAATATAAGGGACTTTGTGTCATTGTCTGAAACCTAGCAGCATCCCAGGAAACTGGGACATTTACCTCTTATACAGTAATCTCAGTACTACTTTAGGGAAGGTTTTCCACCTTTGTCTAGTAGATGATTAATAGTCTAATTTCAATCATAAATTTATGCAATATAATATTTTAGCTTAAATGGGCCCAGCCTTTTCTGTCTATCTTTATGTTAGAGCCAGAGTCTTCCAGCTGTTTCTTTACAATTTAAATGAATTCTTTCTTTGCTGAGAGGCTCTGCAGTTCCCTTCTTTGCCTTGGTGTAGTTCTTAGGGAGAATCATATTTTTTTTTTCCAGCCTCCCTAGCAGTGCTGCCTGTGCCCTTAGTGGATTGAGGACTGGTTAGATGGCAGAGCCCAGAGGGTGGTGATAAAGGGGGCTGAGTCTGGTTGGAGGCCTGTGGGCTGCAAGGGTCAGTACTGGGCCCAGTGCTCTTCAACTTGTTCATCAATGACTTGGATGAGGGCACAGATTGCACCCTCAGCAAGTCTGCAGATTACACCAAACTGGGAGGAGTGACTGACACTCCTGAGGGCTGTGCTCCCATTCAGAGGGACCTAGACAGCATGGAGAGTTGGGCAGAGAGGAACCTCATGAGGTTCAACAAGGACAAGTGCAGCGGCCTGCACCTGGGGAGGAATAACCCCAGGCACCAGGACAGTTTAGGGGTTGACCTGCTGGAAAGCAGCTCCACAGAGAGGGATTTGGGAGTCCTGTTTGACAACAGGTTAACCATGAGGCAGCAATGTGCCCTCCTGGCCAAGAAGGCCAGTGGGATCCTGGCTGCACCAGGAGGAGCGTTGCCAGCAGGTCGAGGGAGGGGATCCTGCCCCTCTGCTCAGCTCTGGTGAGGCCGCACCTGGAGTATTGGGTGCAGTTCTGGGCTCCCCAGGACAAGAGGGATGTGGAGCTTCTAGAGAGGGTCCAGCAGAGAGCCACAAAGATGATTAAGGGACTGGAGCGTCTATAGTATGATGGGAGATGAAGTAAGTAAGTGAGCTGGGCCTGTTTGGAGAAAAGAAGGCTGAGAGGAGATTTGATTAACATGTTCAAGTACCTGAGGGGAGAATGTAGGGAGGATGGGGCCGGGCTTTTCTCCGTGGTGGCTTGTGACAGGACAAGGGGTAATGAGTGCAAGTTGAAACGCAGCAAGTTCTACCTCCATGTGAGGAAGAACTTTATTCAGAGGGTGCCAGAGCCCTGGAACAGGCTGCCTGGAGAGGCTGTGGAGTCTCCTTCTCTGGAGATCTTCCAAACCCGCCTGGATGCCACCCTGTGCCCTGTGCTCTGGGTGTCCCTGCTGGAGCAGGGGGCAGGGACTAGATCTCAAGGAGTCCCTTCCACCCTTAAGCATTCTGTGATTCAGTAAGGACTGTAATGGAAAAAAATCACCTACTTAAGAGATGGTAGAGGAGAAGGAACTCACCACAAGTAAAACCCCTTAGTTAGGGCTACAAACTTTCTGCAGATGAACCTAAACTGTATTGACAATTTCCTAGCAAATCTTATTGAAGGTATTTCTGCACATAAACAGACTGTGCCCTGCGGTTCATGCCTTTTGCTGCAGGAGGAGCCCTCTGGTGCCCAGCAGGGAGCTGCAGCTGTGGCCACAGCACTGAGGCCTGGCAGCCTTCAGGGGCCAGGTGCAGATCGTGAACAGCTCATAGCACCCCTATGTGCACTGAAAATCATTAAAGCTCAGGCTCTTGTGCTGCATATTAAAAGTGATCTCCATTTTCCTACTTCACTTCCTGAATTAGTAACAAGGTTGTAGTATTAATCTCTAATAACCTGCCCCATCTCTTTTTAACCTACTTTCATAACTCATTTTTCTGCTCAAAGACTGTCAAAACACTTGTAGATTTATGTCACTTTTTGCACAGGCATAACATTCTTCCATGTTTTATTAAATAATAAAAAAAATTAAAAATAATGCAATAAAAAATGACAATTTGCTATAGCAAATTATTGCCAAAAACAGAATAGAAAAAAAAATGTCAGAGAACAAAATTTCACATAGATAATCTAGGTAAGAACTGAGCTGTGGTAGGGATGCAGCAGAGTTCCAGGACACAGATAAGAATTGCCCTGTTGACACTGCTTAGCCATNAAAAAATTAAAAATAATGCAATAAAAAATGACAATTTGCTATAGCAAATTATTGCCAAAAACAGAATAGAAAAAAAAATGTCAGAGAACAAAATTTCACATAGATAATCTAGGTAAGAACTGAGCTGTGGTAGGGATGCAGCAGAGTTCCAGGACACAGGCCCTGCTGACACGCCTTAGCCATGGAGGCTGGGCCTCTATCAGCCTCCCTCATGGCTTTTGACCAGCTAGGCACTCCTACCAGAAGTAGCATCATCAGCATCTGGCCCTTCATGTTCAAGAGTCAGAAACTCCAAAAACTGAAATAATGAAAGGGTTGCTAAGCTCAGGCTGCTTGAAGCAACCTCTTTGGGGAGGAGGGCAGAAGGGAATTCAGGTTTTCCCTTTGCCTCTCCAGATGTTTGCCTAGAAATAGCCATTCCCTGCTGCCCTGTAAGGGTAGGGCAGCTTAGTGCTGCATTGATGCAGCAGCACTTTAAGTTGAGAGGTGTCTCTGAGGTATTAAGTGACATAATGCAGTTTAACTGCATGAAGCTGCCTGCTTTCTCAGCCTGTGCTTTGAGCTCAGGGTGATGCACAAAGGAAAGGTCCTGGCAACCTGGGAGAGCAGGAAGCAGAGCAGGATGAGCTGGGAAGGGGGCCAGAGCACAAGGGACTGTATTTCTGCTCCTACCCCTGCTCCCTACCCCTTCAAAGATTTTAAACAGCCTTGGACTGATACCAGGAGAGTGAAATGTTAAAGTTCAGACGTGATCAAATGCTACATAACCATGTACAGAATAAGTTGAGCTCAGTACCACTTTTAATTGCATACTAATTATATAAAGATATCATTGTTAATTCAGTTTGTCTTCTGGGCAATTCTTCCCCAGCATTCCTAAAGAAACTCACCCTGTATGCAATTGTTCCATATTGCACACACAAGCTCATGCTATGTACTTGGAATGGCTCTTCAAAAGAACTTATCTCTTGTGAAAATAGTATAGCAGAATCCACTCTTAGGGAGTTCTCCTCACACAAGAAGTACAGATGTCCCAGGCTTGCTCTGCAGGGCCTCAAACCAGTAGCAAGTCAGAAAAAGATGCACTGGGCTCCTGTACTAGCTGTGATCACTTTTTAATGTCATGGAAGGGGAGGGTGGAAGCTAAAGAATCAATTTCTGAGAGCACAGCCCTGTGGAGTTACTGAACTAGTAACATTTTTGGTTACTACCATCAAACAGAAGAGTGGGTGAGTTTTTGTTCTGTAATTGCACTACAGAGGTTCCGAGGTGTTTCACACATGGCCATGCATTTCCCCAAACAGAAGCAGTGCTGCATTATGATTGTCAGTCTAATCACTCATGGACACTGGCACTGAAGGCTGCCTTCAGCTGGAAGAGCAAGGCCTCTTGGTCAATGCTCATAAGCAAATTGAGAACTACAAGCATTCAATTAAAATAAAAAAAGGAAAAGGCAAAAAAAACCCACACATGATCAAGGAACTTGCAACAACAGCAACTGCATAAAAAAAAACCCCACCACACAGAAAGCTGCTGCAGGTGGAGCTGTTGCATCTTGCAGCATCTCAGGCCACAATGAGAAGCCACAGCTTCTCTGAGATAGATTCTTTGTAGAATTTTACTAGAAAAGGGCTTGCCAATTGCTAAAGCAGAAACTATCAGCTACCATCCTGCAGACAATGTGACTATTGGATAGAGATGATCAAAATGCTTTCAGACAAGCCCTGCAAACACCCACTGCCAGCTGGAGGGGCAGTGGCAGCCTCACAGTTGAGCACTCCAGTGAAGCAGCAGAGCCACAGGAACCAGGGATTGTTCATTACTGCCTCCTGGAAGACTCCCCTAAAACAGGTCACCAAAAGTTTAATGGAGAATAAACTGTTACCCTTGTTACTCTATCAGCACTGCCAAAATACACTTCTCTAAAACACTTTCCAAAGCTTTTACTCAGATTTTAAAGGCATGGATCATGTTCATATTTCATTCCATGTTCAGCTAGTTCACAAAAGTAACAGTCACTTGATCTTCCTCAGGCATTAAGTCACATGAGAAAGATTTAAAAGTAAAATCCCAATTCATTCCCCCTCACCAAGATAACAAAGTAGAATTACTTCAAAACCATCATCTCCAGGATTATTTTGAAAGGCGTTCTAGCTCAGAAGGAACTCCACAAAAACACAGGGCAGAGCCATCCAAATGGATTTTCCCTCCTCCTTGGCACAATCCCCCTCACTAAATTTAGCTATTTATGTTACTACTAATGGAAGTATCCAAAAACTTAACCAAACAGCATCTATCACACACTTAACTCAAGAGTGATCTGGCCCACTTGGCTGGCTTTAGTCTGATTGAATTCTATAGCTGAAATAATCTAAGAAATAAAACATGCTGTTAATTCTAAAGACAGTCTAAACACCAAATGCAAGGGAAGTATCCCCAAATCCTCTCTCTGTAGGTATCCACTCAGCAGACCCAGGGATATGAAAGCAAGGGTAAAGTCATCCACTAAAAAAGTCCCTGGATGACCAGCTTGCAAAACCAGCCAAGGCTCCAAATGGGACTGGAAGATGCACTAGCTTGTACAATCACTGTAAAGTTTTAAAATAATGCAGAAAATGTTTTATACATTTTAATTTTTAGCAGCTTTACTTCTGCAAAGCTGCCCTCTGCCTTGTCCCTAAGGCTATGAAAACCATTGTGGAGCCAGGATTTCTGTTCTCTAAAATAAAGAGAGAGTTCCCAGCATTGTTACTCTTGCTCCTTTTTTATTGTAAGAATTTGAGGTGCCTGCTTTGCTCAAGGGAATCACCAAGCACTAAGTCCACTTCTCTGTTCAAAATTAATAGAACACCTAAGCAGAAATAAAATTGTTATTATTTTCCTAACAAAATTAAAAATCTTATGTCAGCAAGAGCTTTTTCTAGCTCCACAGTCTACAGAGAAAAGCAACAATGGGTACAACTGAAAACAAGCACTCATTTGAAAGTAAAAATATTTTAATTCAGTCTTCATATAAACTATTATTAATACACATTACACAAAACTCTAAATATTTGTAGAATTAAGCAAATATCTTGCTGCTCCTGAGTGAGTTAACCTGTCTTTCCTCACCCAACCCACCAGGAGAGCCACCACCAACCAGCAGCTGCAGGTTACTCTAGGTGCCATGTCCGCTGTATTTCCTCCCCTGTGTGTTCAGGGGGACTCAGACAGGTGCCAAGCTCCATCTCAGCAACTTGAACAGAAAACACTTCATTCAAGCTGTGCTAAGGCCACACTTGGGGAACTGCTTTGCCTGTTCAGGGAGGAAACTAGTGAAGACTTCACCTCACTATTTAGTCAGTTCCACATACAGAAACCTTCTTTGGCAGGGAAGGTGTAGGGAATTCATAAGAACAGTATACAACTGTGCTAAGAAGCTGATTAATCATCTTCAGTACCACAATTTTATGTTAAGACACTGGCGGTTTAAGCTTGAGTGTTTGGACACTGGCAGAAGCAAAGGTTGCTCCACAAGTGCCAGCCTCCCTTTGTCATGAAAGGAAGGTACGCACTGTACCCTTGATTGTCCCCCTGCAGATAGGGCATTTCCTAAGGGAAGGGGCACATTCTTTGCACACCACTAGGTGACCACATGGAATAAAAACAATGGAAACTTCTTTATCCATGCAAACTTTACATGTTCTTTCCTCTTGTAATCTCCTTAATTGTTCTTCCATAGGTAAACCTGGAAAAAAGTGATTTAACATTTTAGAAGCTTGAATACATGTGCATTTTTATTAGAATATGTTCTATTAAGGTTCTATTCTGTTACATGCCTTACTTAGCAGTGAAAATTAGCCCTTTTCCAGAGTTAGACCAGTGGTATATGAAGAATAACCTCACTTTCTAATACAATCAAGCACTTCAAGGACTAGACACCAGCTACAGTTCCTGAGACAAAGACTTATATTTCAATATATACTGTACTTCTCTTGTCTGGATATCAGAAGCAAGGTACAGTGACTAGTGGGAGTGTATAGGGAAGCTTATACACTTGATTCCAGTCTTTCCTCACTTGGAGTATACTTGAAACTTAATGTGTTAATAGACTGCAGTAAACTCAAATCCAAAAGTTAAGGATGGGGAAAAAATTAAAACTCATTTCTTAACCTAAGGGGCTTTTTTTTTTTTTAAACAGCAACTATTGTCCCACAATATCCTTTAAATAAGTGGAATTTAAGATACCTGAAACATCTTCTGTGGGAATATATTTCATACTCTTCTCCACTAAAAGACAGAAAAGACCATTTAGTTATTTGGCTAGTCTATGTTCCAACAGAACCTTCCCACCCCCGCCATATGTAGACTGCTGTGACAATGCAGATTAGATCAACTGACATACTCCTAAGAGGCATACCAAATAAATCTCTGTACAGTACAGGGTCAGAGTCTCGTAGGCAGTTTCTGAATATGCTGGCAGCTGCATTTCCTTTCACCAGGACTGTATCTATCAACTCCCTTGCTTGCAACGGTGTCTGTGTCTTTTGCTTAATAACATCATGCTCAGGCTCAGTGATCACTTTAGCTGCGAGCAAACTGCTGAGGATGGGGAGCACGCAGGTCAGGCGCTGGAATAAAGCCATTCGGTGCTTCCGGATTAAGGACAGATCATCTGAAACAAAGTAGATTAGATGCTCATTAGGAAGACAGCACTTCAAACTGTATTTCTACTAATAACTGACACTTGCTTCTCAAACTTTTAATTTACTAAGTATCATTAATAAAAACTTCAGTTTCACTGGTATTTACATGCAAGTATGAGCTTAAAACTACATGGCAGTTTAGAAGCTGAAGGCCTCTCACCAGTGAAAGCCCCCTCACCTCAATCATCAAAAAGAAAATCCATCTCATGACTTCAATGACCATAGTCATCTCCACTTTAATGACAGAAGTCATTTAATTCAACTTACAATCAAGAAGTTTCAAAAAAACAACTTATGGCCTTAAAATAGGGCATGTTAAAGGTGCATCATAATGATCATTAAATAGTTAATCTATGTGGTTATGAGTTGGACAGAGAAGGCAACCTCCTCTCACCGCATGCTAAGTAAAGTCAATTCATCTTTGAGAAGCCATAATATGAAAGGCACACAAACAAAGGTTTTGTTCCAGTGGAGCAAATGGCATGAGACTGAGCACTTGGCACCTGTATGCACCATCCTCCTCTAAACAAACTGCCACACTGATCCAGATCCATGTAGATCCTCCAACAATGCTAGCAGCAAGTAAAACTAAATTACTTGGTGAGTAACAACTACCAAAGTTCTAAAAGTGACTTGTATGCTTCTACTTTTGTTTTATTCATGCTGTGTGTGTACCTGATGCCACTTCTTCAGACTGCCTCTCTTTCTCCTCTTCCCTC
This sequence comes from Crypturellus undulatus, assembly GCA_013389825.1. Taxonomy (NCBI): domain Eukaryota; kingdom Metazoa; phylum Chordata; class Aves; order Tinamiformes; family Tinamidae; genus Crypturellus; species Crypturellus undulatus. The sequence continues at coordinate 106,071 of VWPW01031467.1, read as the reverse complement.
TTCTCATCTTCAGCAGTGAAGAGATCAGACACAAGATCATTAACAGTCTTGTAGTTCTCTCCCGTGGACAAGATTTTACTTTGCACTGTTTGTTTGATTAGCCTCCTACTAAATCCCATCTCCAAGACAGCTTTAACCACAGGCGTGTTCATCATGATCGCATCTTCCGAACGATTTTCTCCAGGTTCAAAATGAATAACTAAAAGAAAGTTAAAATGAAGTTTTTAAAAAAACAACATACACACACCACAGGTCAGATACATTCCATATTATTCTCATATACACTTGTCACTTGTGCAAGTTCAGTAATTTAGTTATAAATGGAAGCCAGCTACTTGGATTCAATTGAACCTGTGATAAGACTCGAGTGCTAAGCTTTCATTAAAAGCTAGAAGGAAATCGTTCAATGGTGTCATCACTTTAAATTGTCAGAAAACTTCTAATTCAGCCTCAAAAAAATCTCAAAATTAAGAGCTTGCTGTGCAAACAGAATGTTTCTATTCCAGCACTGGATCAGTATTTTCCATTCAATTTATTAAGCACCAGGCACATGAGACTGATTTGCCACTCCACATCAACATATGACCATCTATATAAATATATATATGTATACACATACATATGTATGTAACTATGATCATGGTAACCTACTCACTCTTTTGGTGAGGCTCAGCCCCCCACACACACTCTCAGGAGGGAGCACAACAACTTTACATCAATAGCTTGTCATACCCTTTTCCTGAGCAGGGCCACTCAGAATATTTACTAGGCTTTGCACCTAAACTAGAGCTACACGCCCTGCGTATTGATACCACCCCTCACCCTCAGGGAGTACTCCAGCATCTGATACTTCAGATCACTTCAGCAAATTACCAGCTGGACTTGTGTTCATAGTTGGGTTAGGCAAAACAAAACAAGCAGCAGCCTTCAAAGCCAAAAACCTCACTGAGATCATACTATAAAAATAAACTCTTACAAGCTTCCAGGAAACTTGTTCTCTAGCACTTGCGTAGCTTTAGCATTACATGGACATCACTGCTGTTTCCAAGAAACTCAAATGCTAATTTTGAATAGCCAAGTATTAAGGGTGCAGAGCAAGTGCTGAGCAAGTTTGAAAAATGTGCCTTTCAAGCTGCATTAATATACATACTTGGGGGATCAACGTTTTCATCTACAGATGTATCAGAGGTCGACAACAGCTGTGAACATAATGGAACTGCATTAGTATCAAAGTATCCCTTTCCCCTCCATATACCTTTCTATACCTTTCTTTTCTCATGAAGAATGAGTTTTATCTGAATAGTATCTGCTAAGTATTTTGCACTTAATTACACAAGTCTAACAACTTGGGTTATATATAACCACAACAGTCAGTGGAAGAGATGCTTTTCTGAGGCAAATTTATTCATCAACCTTTTACTAGAAGAGCAATGGTTAAAAATAGAGAGCAGAGGGGCAGGCCTGGAAAGAAGGAAGAGGGAGGGATGACAGGAGCTGACTTCTAAAATAGAAATTACTGGTATTACTCATGGGAACTTACATAAATCAAAACTTCCCCCTCCTGTTAAGGAGAGGGGAAGTCTCTCCTTGCCCCACAACAAGCAGTACAAGGTTTGTCTGTAAATGACTGAGTGCTGTAACCCTTATATTACTATAATACTATACTACCCACTATCAATTCTCATGGAACACTGCAACTAATCCTGAATAAGAGTCCAACTCTGTTATGTTTATCTCATAAATGTAATTTTCCTAAAAATAGTATTAGGTTTCTGGATAGATGCTAAAATACTCATAATTGGGCAGGGACTGTACCCAACTCCCCAAAACACCACATTCATCTTATGGAACTGTTTGCTTTTTTCCTCCAGTTTGAAAAGTAAAGTTTACCTGTTCAAGAAGATGAGGAAACCGGGCCTGAATTTCACTTACAAACTCTCTTCCTTTCACATGAAGCAGATATTCACACCTGAAACATTAACAAGGGTTCTAATTGCATTTTCTACTTCCTAGAATAATCAATAAGGAAACACTTCAAAATAACACAACAACTTAAATACATGTTTATCTTCATTTACTGAAACAGAAGAGTTCCCTGCACTGGAAGCTTGAGGTGGTCTGGTTCTGAGAAATGCCCCAGTAAAGCTCTTGGCTGATGTTCAGCAGTCAAAAGCTTTAGGTACAAATAAGGTTGGGCAGAGAAAGGCATCAGTGACCATTTCTACTGCCTCTTCTACTTGAAATGGCTTAGTAATAGAAACACTTCACTATACATTGTAGTGATAAATTGACTGCTTCTCACTTGCATCATCTCACCATTTATCTGCTACACAAGTCACTCAAGAGAATGCACAAAATGTCACCAAAACATTATCTGCTTAATTAATGCAGAGTTCTCTTAAGTATGCTTACTGACAGGAACAAAACAGCCAGAAACAAAGGTGAGTTTTAGGTCTACATACATCATGTAATGACAGAATCTGCTAAGTTAAAGATTGTTAAAAGATCTATTCTTTTAAGAATTACTATTAGCTTTCTTGAAATTAAATACAACTATTTCTAACATTAAGGTAGGTGGAAATTCCCACAGACAGACAGCAATTAATTATGCAACTGCCATTTAATTATGGGGAAGTGTATTCAAAGTTATGCCTGACTTTTTCCAATAGCAACCTGATAAACAGAAGCTCCTCCTTCACAAGCCCTTCCACACCCAGAGGATAAACCCTATCGGCCAAATGATAATTCCAGGAGTGTTCAGCCTGGGTACAGAAAGAGACCAGGGAAGTTCAAAGTTTGTTCTGCTTCATTCTTAGCAGCTCATGCTCCCTTCAACCCTTCTTGTTTGGTTCTCTTATCCAAGTATCAGCAATGCAACATCACTTGTTAGCAAAGACTTGGGGATGCACATATGCTTTCCATTATAAATGGGAGTGCATTAAATACCATGCTCAAATGTTTTAATTGAGGCTACAATAACACTTCAGTAATTTTAGACAGAAGTTAATGAAATACACCCAAATGAACAGAGGGTGTACATAACATGATACAGTTAGAAAAGAGAAGCAGAACAAGAGCTATACAGTTTGCATCAAAATTAAAGTTTTATTTAGGTAGTGAAAGAAGTTTTGAAAGAAGATTTTTGCAAGTTACCTTGGAAACCACTTTGCATGCTCAATCCATGGATTATCTCCAGATTCCCAGCACCTTAACCCACCATCACAGCAAAAACACTTGACATCATCATTGCGTCCTTTTGGGAAAGGAGGAAAAAAAGTGAAATATCTAGCAAACTTTTACAGAAGTTATTTTAAAATATATATATATATAGAGGGAGAGAGAGACAAAACAGTATGAATTGTATCATATATCAGTTTTTCTTACCTACATAGTAAAAGCCAGCATCTGCAAGCTGCTTAGGTTGAACTGGAATTCTACTTGGCCAGTTTATGAATGTTTTAACACGTGCTTCATGGGTTTGCATGCTCACATTGGAAACACTGAAGTTTAGCTGATCTCGATAAAGATTTTCCACAAACGGGCAGCTAGGAAAGTGTCTCCGATGCTCTGACAGGGCATTATCTTTTGGTTCCCAGTTACTCAGTTGACCACCACAGGTAAAACAGGAAACTTTGTCTGCTGTCCCCAGGTAATAAAATCCAGCCTTTGCCAGATCAGTTGGCGACAGAAATGTCAGGGGCCATGAGTGAAAAGTGCGTAGTCTGACATCTTCTGCACTCATGGAAGGGTTGTGAAGCTTCGGTCTCAAACATGACAGGTCTTCAACAGCTCTAGTAGTTATGGGGTCTTGAGGAAAACTAGAAAACGAGCCACTGAAATAGCCAACTTGCTCCAAGCTTGGAGTAAAGTTGAGCGAATGTAGAGGGGGTGAAAAACTGTTTGTGACCAGAGGTGAAAACGCAGAACGAGATGACAGTCCAAGGTTGTTCACTGAGAGCATGTTCTGAATAAAGCTGCAGCTGGCACCAGAGAGCCTGTGTCTTTCCAGAGCATTATCTCCTGGCTGCCAGTCGGCCAACACTACGCCACAAGAGAAGCATTTAACTGCATCTTTCACACCAGTGTAATAAAAGCCGGCCCGGGCAAGGCTCCGTTCTGACACGGGCACATTAATGGGGAAAGTGGAAAATGTGGACATTCGGTAGAGCTCACAGGATAAGTCGTACTTGAGTTCATCACACAGGGTGCTGTGCTTCATCATGTAAGCCAAGAAAGGGCTATCTTCCATTACGTTCATAATGGATTCTTTGGGGAAGAATGGGACAAGTCTTCCTCTGGGAGGTAGTTGTGTGCATTAAAGGTCATTCTGAATAACCCCTGCCTGTAAAAAAGCAACAACCTGAAAGTATTTTGATGTGCAGTTTTGATTGCGCATGTGCACAGAATTAGTCACATTAACAACTTTCAGACATTTAGTAAGTGTTTGAAATTTACACTGGTTTCAGTGCAAAAGCCACTTCCAATTTCGCAGAAAGTACAGAAAGCATATCCAAAAAGGCCTTTTTGTTGTAATAAATATCCATCAAATGTTTTACTTGCACTGTACATCTGAGAAAAGTGTCAGTGAGCCAGGCTGATAAAGGTGGGGTCCAGAATGAAAAACCCTCAAACAGGTTTATCAAAATCCTTCATCAATAAAGAAACTAAAACAGGGGGTAACCAAATTGACAATTTTGACTAGAACACACTAATTTAAAAACTATTTTACTCTAGGGATCTGATAAATATGCAGCTCATACCTGTAAAGACTTTAGGTCATTAGGAGTTTGAAAATAAATTCTTCTCAAGCTCAAACAGCATTAAGAAAAATCCCCTGAACACCATCTAATATAGTTGCTAATATTAGGCTGCCAGGAAACCTTGACTTCTGCATATTACATGCAGAATCAACCAAAAAAATCTGCTTATACTCAACTCTGTGTACATCAAGGACACAGCTACAGTATAAATAAATCCTGTAGCCCATCCTTGTCAGCAATGGTTTGTCTTAAGCAAGAGGCCAGGAATAACCCCAGGCTCTTCTCTATAGTATTTTCAGCAGAGTGAGTTGATCATTTCAGTTTTACCCTGGTGTCTCAATTACAGGTATAGAGTTATCATATTTAACAGAAATAAATAGACTTGTATTGGGACATTTGAATGTTCTGTATTGAGTAATTATTTTTTTAACATATGCCATGATTATAGAGTGAACAGAATTCTCAGATAAAGTGACTTTTAATGTTTTAGTTTCTTTGTGCACAAAACTACCTCCCAGAGTTCAGACTGAAGTCCCTTCTGAGGGGCCTACACCTCCATATCTGGTATTAGCTGTTCTCAAGGAGAAATTTTAAGTATCTATAGTTTCAATCATTTAATTCCTCTGGGCAGAACACAACCTGCAAGGAAGAAAGAAAAAAGTTTCAAAATACACAGCAGAAGCATATATTATCATAGCAATAAAAATGTAGAAATTGAAGAAAAGAAACTGTAAGTTTAGTGTTTCAATCAGCTAGAAAGTTTCACAGAGCAAACTTTACACACCATCTTATGCTGTGGAATTACCTATTTCACTTACACCTGTTGCAAGACACAAACTGAAGTGTTTGATGTATGAATCAGGCTGCCTGTTCTCAAGCTTTACTGGAGTAATTAAAGGTAAGATCTTGTATTAACAAAGACACAACCCTTTCAACCAGATATTTGCTGTGGGACTACCTGCAAGCTTAAAGCAATTTAAGCTTACTTTAAAGCTACTGGAATTTCTTATTTAGTCTAATCCAGCAATACTCAAGTAGTACAGGACACCAGGGGAACTCTGGCCTTGGTCAAAGTTCATAAATATATGTTTTGTTTTTTAAGCAGTAGGTTCTGCAGTCTGCTTCTACAAAGTTCTTCCAGGAAAGGCTCAAAGCAGGTTTATATCTCATAACCCAAGAAATAAAATTACCTCTAGAGAACAGGAGAGCACCTCCTTATTCACTTCAACAGCTCTCTGCAGATCTGCACTTAATACAGTCATACTGCTACCACTTTTCCAAACCACTGATGAAAAACTCCTATATAGTACAATCTGAACTAAATTAAAAGACTAAAACTGTTACAACACAGCTGTTAGGGCAAGGGTGCCATCTTATCCAACCAAACTAATCTAAGAACTGAACCAGCACACAAGTCAGGCAAAAATAAATACATAAAAACAAACTTAGTTTCTTGGAAATTCATTTCTTCAAAATGCTAGAAACATCACAGTAAACACCAGCCCCGAGAAACTCAAAAGAAGCAGGACAGCTTAAATCTGACATTCGGAGATCACCTTAATGCCTCAAGGCTGGCAAGGCTGCGAGTCCTTGTTAACCCCTGCTACGACGCTGAACATCTCTGATATCCACAGAGACAGACGGTTCTGGCGCCGAAGGAGGAAATAAACCTCGAGCGATTCAGCGACCCCGAGCAGCTCTTTAACTGCGAAAAGCAGCCTTTACTCAACAGAAGCGCACTCCGGGCGCCGCAGAACTCCCGCCGGACCAGCCCCGACGCTGCAGGGCCGGCACGCAGCGGAACGGCCGCCAGGCCCCGCCGCGTCCCCTCGCCAGGGCCCCCCAGAGCAGCACCCACCCGGGCCCCGCGCACTCACGCTCTCCGCCCGCAGCTGCCACACAGCACCGCGCGCCCCCGCCGGGCTATATAGGGCGGCGGGCGGGGGTGCGCGGG
>VWPW01031467.1:4154-99267 GCA_013389825.1 Crypturellus undulatus | reverse complement strand
CCCCCCCCCCGCCACCGCCCCTGCCCCGCCCCGCGCCGCGTTAACTGCTGCGTGGCGGCCGTTAACGGTCGTTGCGGGCCCCTCCCCCCCGCGATGGGGCTAAGCGGGCAAGCTCGGGGGTCGGGGGGCCTCCCCAGGGTCCTTTCCCTTCACTTTTCAATCAGCTGTGGGATCTCCAGCGAGCGTTTTTGACGTGGGATGGATTTTTTTTGTGTGTGTGTGTGGCCTCACTGCCCTCTTGCTCATCTGGGAACGTTAGGTGCTTTCCTGCGGGCGGGGGAAACCCGCGCGGGCTTCCCCGCGCCCTTGTGGGCGAATTCCGGCGGCGCCGCTTCCTGCTATCGCCGCCGAGCTCGGCCTCGGCCCCGGCCCGGGCCGCCCCGCAGGGTCGAAGAGCTGCGTTTACCCGGCACTGACTTCAAACATCTTTCCCCCAAGGAAAGGGGAGTTGCGAGTGCGGGGGAAAAGCAGTTAGTGCAGGACAACCTCTATGCGCAGAACTGCCTTGCTTGGCAGTTTGCCAGCAGAGCTACCCCAGCAAACGTCTGTCACAGATGGAGCTCCTCGGTGAGGTTTGGATTTGCTACCTTCCTGCCTTGGGCAGAGTGGGGAAGCAGCCAGGACATGCATCCACACAGCGGTTTAACCCTTTCTCCTTACTCCTGGCAGAAGATGCCAGTTACGCAAATCTGTTTCCTGTTCCTGTTTCTGCTGTAGCCTGCGAGAGGGGTGCATGGTGACTAATTAAAGATTCCAATCATTAAAATGACAGTCGAAAGAGAATGTGAATTCCACTGGAATGATTTAAGGCATTATCTAAGCATACAAAAATCTGAAAAACTTCCACAGACAGTATCAGAATACTACCTGGGCTTATAAATGTCCCGGCACAATCACAATCTCACTTTCTCTATACAGAAAAAGAGAAAATGCAGGGTGAAAAAGCCCCGTTTTATGCATATATGAGAACAGAATGATATAGATGTTTACACAACTGAGAAGTGAAGAGCAAAAATAAAAGGAAGTGTAACCGAACAGCACATTATGACAGTAGTGGGTATTTTTTTGTTACAGACTGTTCCAGTAAAGGGCATTACAAAAGACTCATTAATACATACTTCAAAATTCTTTCAAATTTCCTGTCATACATGATGCCATTGGTTATGTCAAATTTCAGACACCTAACTGCAATAAGATAGCATTATAACACCAGTTAACTTGGTTTTTGCCTAATTGTCAACATAGGGGAAAAAGAGTTTTGGGGGGACAAACTTTTTCTAAAAGTTGAAAAATGTTACAAAACGATGAGTCATTTTAAGGAAGTCTCTGATACCGAGAAGGCAACACTGAAAGTTTTTGAGTCAGATACCCAAATACCAGACCTGAAGAGTTTTGAAGTGCAGAACTGGAAGTTCCCTGGACTTAGTCCTCTTATAAGCATTGCATAAGGAAGTGAATTTATGTATGTGTCCATGGCCTTAATTGCAGTCAAACATCTGGCTTTCATTGAGCCAGGTGATAATTTTCCCAGCTTCCGGGTTTCGAGCAGGAATCTCCAAAGAAAGTTGTCTTTACATTATAGATGATGAAGCTTCTTGCTTTTTACCCTACATTCTCCTAAACTTAAGTCACTCAGTGTTCCTCCTTAACTCAATGGTTTCTCAATAGAAACAACAGATCCCTCCCTGCTCCACTCCACCCCTAGCCATCTGTCTGCCTTTTGCCCCTACACTTTGACCTCCTCCCAGTTTGGCAATGCACGCTGCTCTTTCCTCCCCTCCTAGGCCTCCAGGCAAGCTGTTTCAGGCCACTTCATGTTGCAATGAGGAGGAAGGGAGGGGGAGGAACAAAAAGGGGGCTAAAATAGTTAAAATAGCCGGAAAAGGAGTGTAGTTTCCCTGAGCTGCCAGGCTCTTTCTGATTCCTTCCTATAGCAGCTTCCCTAGTTCTCTATTCCCAATACTGACTTCACCTTTCATGAGAAAGAGATACCAGGGACTTAGCAGCAATGATGGATGGTCCTTGCTCAGCGGGCCATGAAGTAAGAAGGCAACTAAAGGTTTCTTCTTGGACACGATGGAAATTCCCAAGGATAATGCACTTCCTTCAGTATCCTGAGTCTGGCTTCCGCATGGAACTAAAATAGTTCCTTAGAGGAGAGAGAGGTTGTCTTTTGGTCATACCCAAGTTGAAGACAGAAGGAAGATGCTTTGGCTTGGGTTCTCACACTGTGGTCAGACTGCTCTGTGGACAGCCATATCAAGTTTCAAGGATAGGCGGTTAACCTGAAAAACTGTGGGTTTTCTAAACTAGGACAAAACACTGTACTTTGCAGATTCTTTGCTCTGGAAAGGGGGAGGGGATTGTATTCAGATAAAGTTCTTAGCCAAAGGAGACTTTGCTTTCTTAGAGTCCCATAAAATCACAGAAGTCAGAGTGTGTTTAAGAGTGTGACTACTGCATTATCAGTGTTTATCACAATAAGCTTAATGGCATTATTCACTGAAACAGAAAAGGTGATAGAGCAAATTTCTGCAGGTTTATATGAAAACATAAACCTTTATGTACAACATAAGCCTTCAGATCCTGCAGCATGAGTACCAAAGATAAATAGGATAGAAAGCACTGATATCTGAAAGTGTCTGAAACAGGTTGTTTTCTTCTAAGAAAATCCGATTTGAAATGTAAAGAAAAAAAGGCCTCACTACAGATGGGATCTGCACTGCGCTGTGCCTCAACTGAGAGGTATGTTCGATATTGTATCACTGTGGAAGGCCCAGCATCAGGAGGGACAAAAGATAAAATTTTCTATTCCACTTCAATCTTTGAATAGTCCAGTTCAGGTTGTGGAGTCTCCTTTTCCGGAGATCTTCAAAACCTGCCTGGATATGACCCTTGGCCACGTGCTCTATGTGTCCCTCCTTGAGCGGGGGTGGCGGGGTTGGACTACATGATCTGGAAGGTTGGTCCCTTCCAACCCCAACCATTCTCTGATTCTGTGAAACAGTTGCATATCCAGAAATCTTCTCCAAGGGGCCCGATGAGAATCAGACCTCCCCCTATTCCTTCTCTGATGCCCTCTCCAACTTGTAATCTTCCACAATAATTAAACACCCAGCTCTAATGACACCTCTGAAACACACTCCCTGTCTCTGAAGGAAGGGAGAGAAGGACAAAGGACACTACTCTTTGCCTCGCCCATGCTATTGCCTTTCTTTATTGTGCACTAAGTAGGTTCCTGTTCTTTCTAGATCTTGGTTAGAAAGAACGGCCAATACAACCTTTAAGTCTAATACGATGTTCAGCCAGACTATTCAAAGATTGAAGTGGAATAAAAGATTAGTACCTATTAAAGTCCTTATTAAGATAAGTCCCTTCTAAATTTAAAAAAGCTAACTTCAAAAGAAGAGTAATTCAGACATCTAAATTACTTTCATTCTGACATGAGATCAGATAAACTTCTGATAATTTGTGCAGATGCACACTAGAATTCATTCTGACTACCCACAGCATCAGAGCATATATGTGTAGACTAGCAATATCTACGATTTTCATTTTTTAATGAGAGTTCTGTAATTGCAGAATCATTGCAGAATTTCAGAATCAATGATATCAAACAGATATCATTCTATCAAGACATTAAGTGCATCCATGACTCATTGTCATAAATTTTCAAGAAAAAAAAACCCTACATCTTGCAGCCCCCTTACTGAAGGTCAGTACATTTGCAATGTGGAAAGTTTCTGTCAACTCTGTACTCAGATAAGACTATTGCTTTACACATCCTCCTACGCAAAAGATGACAAGTACAAATGTTAAAGTTTACCTGAATCTGCTGTGGGTTTTCTTTTCTCACATTTTGTGGTCACAGAAATTCTCCAATAAGACATAATTAGCCTCAAGAGTATATCAAAGCCATACTGAATAAGTTGAGGCTTTTGAATCAGTCAGGATCTTTCTTGGGTTGCTCTTTATTTGGAGGTTAAAAAAGAGTTGGAATGGACTGCAGGAAAATCTTAGGAAATGTTGAGTTCAGTTCCCTTTTTAGACTGTCATCTGCTTGCTTTTCCAAGTTTCTGCTTTGCTTCAGGGAAGACGATTCTGCTGATAGGGTAGTAAACACTATATTCAAAAGGAGAGAGGAACATAAAAAATGCTGAAATACAGATGATTGGATTAAAATAAGCCACATCTGCATGGGAAGAAGATCACATACATATCACAGAAATCAAAAGGCTGTTATTCAGCAGCATCAGTTTGATTAAATTACAGAATCAGAGAATGGTTAAGGTTGGAAGGGACCTCTAGAGATCATCTAGTCTAACTTCCCCGCTCCAGCAGGGACGCCTACAGCACAAGGCACAGGGTGGCATCCAGGCAGGTTTGGAAGATCTCCAGAGAAGGAGACTCCACAACCTCTCTGGGCAGCCTGTTCCAGGGCTCTGTCACCCTCACAGGGAAGAAGTTCTTCCTCATGTGGAGGTGGAACTTCCTGTGTTTCAACTTGCACCCTTTACCCCTCGTCCAGTCACAAGCCACCCCGGAGAAGAGCCTGGCCCCATCCTCCCTACATTCTCCCCTCAGGTACTTGAACATGATAATCAAATCTCCTCTCAGCCTTCTTTTCTCCAAACAGGCCCACCTTGCTTAGTCTTTCCTCATACTATAGATGCTCCAGTCCCTTAATCATCTTTGTGGCTCTCTGCTGGACCCTCTCTAGAAGCTCCATGTCCCTCTTGTCCTGGGGAGCCCAGAACTGCACCCAATACTCCAGATGTGACCTCACCAGACCTGAGCAGAGGGGCAGGATCCCCTCCCTCCACCTGCTGGCAACGCTCCTCCTGGTGCAGCCAGGATCCCATTGGCCTTGTAGGCCACGAGGGCACATTGCTGCCTCATGGTTAACCTGTTGTCAAACAGGACTCCTAAATCCCTCTCCGTGGAGCTGCTTTCCAGCAGGTCAACCCCTAATCTGTCCTGGTGCCTGGGGTTATTCCTCCCCAGGTGCAGGCCGCTGCACTTGTCCTTGCTGAACCTCATGAGGTTCCTCTCTGCCCAACTCTCCATCCTCTCTAGGTCCCTCTGAATGGCAGCACAGCCCTCAGGAGTGTCAGTCACTCCTCCCAGTTTGGTGTCATCTGCAAACTTGCTGAGGGTGCATTCTGTGCCCTCATCCAAGTCACTGATGAACAAGTTGATCATCACTGGGCCCAGTATTGACCCTTGCTGGACACCACTGGCCACAGGCCACAGGCCTCCAACCAGACTCAGCCCCATTTATCACCACCCTCTGGCTCTGCCATCCAGCCAGTCCTCAATCCACCTCACTGTCCATTCATCTAACCCATACTTCCTGAGCTTCCCCATGAGGATGTTATGGGAGACTGTGTCGAAAGCCTTGCTGAAGTCAAGGTAGACAACATGCACAGCTGTCCCACGGTCCATCCAGCCGGTCATCTCATCATAGAAGGCTATCAGGTGATCCTTGGTGAATCCATGCTGACTACTTCTGATCACCTTCTTTTTCTTGATGTACCTACAGATGGTCTAGAGCTGCTCCATCACCTTTCCAGGGACAGAGGTGAGGCTGACTGGCCTGTAGTTTCCTGGGTTCTCCCTCTTGCCCTTTTTGAAGACTGGAGTGACACTGGCTTTCCTCCAGTCCTCCAGTCCACCCCCGCTCTCCAAGATCTCTCAAAGATGCTGGAGAGCGGCTGAGCAATGACCCCTGCCAGTTCCCTCAGCACTTTTGGGTGCATCCCATCAGAGCCTATAGATTTATAGGAGTCAGTTTGCCTAAATTATGCCTAACCCAATCACTGGGTGAGATGTTTCCTTGACCAGCAGAAAGTTGTCTTTCCTGGTTTTCTGTCCTGTGTTCAGGCTCTGTAGTTTGTGGGGACTAGCCTTAGCAATAATGACGGAAGCAAAGAAGGCATTTAGTAACTTTACCTGCTCTGCATCCTCCATCACCAAGGCACCCTCCCCATTCAGCAGGGGACTAACATTTTCCCAAGCCTTCCTCTTGCTGCTGATGTACTTATAGAAGCCCTTCCTGTTGTCCCTGACATCTCTCACTAATTCTAATCCCAAATGGGCCTTGGCCTTCCTTGTTGCATCCCTGCATTCTCTGACAATGTTCCTATATTCTTCCCATGTGGCTTGGCCCTTCTTCCACATTATGTACATGCTCTTTCCTCATTAACTTTACCAAACAGCTCCTTGCCCATCCACGCAGGTCTCTTGCCCTCTTGCTTGACTTCTTTCTTGTAGCAATGTACCAATCCTGAGCTTGGAGAAAGTGGTGTTTGAATATTAGCCAACTGCCCTGGATCCCCTTTCCTTCTAGGACCGTTGCCCAGGGGATTCCTCCAAGAAGCTTCCTGAAGAGGTCAAAGTCAACTCTCTTGAAGTCCAGGGTTGCAATCCTACATCTTACCCAGCTTCCTCCTCGCAGGATCATGAATTCTAACATCTCATGGTTACTGCAGCCAAGACTGCCCCCAACCCTCACATTTTCAACTAGACCACCTCTGTTAATATCAGGTCCAGCAATGCTTGTCCCCTTGTTGGCTCATCAACCACCTGCATCCAGAAGTTATCATCTGCAATGTTCTGCAAGAACCTCCTGGACTGTCTGTTCCGAGCTGTGTGATTACCCCAGCAGACATCAGGGTGGTTGAAGTCCCCCATAAGGACCAGGGCCTGAGATTGTGAGGCTTCTTGCAGCTGCCTGTAGAAGGCCTCATCCACTTCCTCTCCCTGATCCAGAGGCCTGTAGTGAACACCCACGACAGTGTCTCCGCTGTTGGCCTGGCCTTTAATCCTCACCCCCAGGCTCTCAACCCGCGCTTCATCTTCCCCTATGCTGAGCTCCATACATTCCAGCTGCTCTCTCATGTTAAGAGCAACTCTGCCACTTCGCCTTCTTGACCTGTCCCTCCTGAAAAGCGTGAAGCCATCCATGGCCACTTTCCAGTCATGAGAGCTGGCCCACCATGTCTCAGTAATTGCAATGAGATCATCGCCCTGCAATCGCACACACATCTCCAGTTCCCTTCTTTGTTTATTCCCTATGCTGCATGTGTTTGCATAGAGGCATTTGAGTTGGACTCCCAATGTGCCTCTCTTTCTAGCTGGGACAGCTGGGGCAACTTGACTATGTGGGCTTTCAGAAGTTCTCATATTTTGTTGTTTGCCCTCTCTAGGCTTTGGGCATCCTTCATAGGCTCTGGAGTTAGGCTAGTGTGAGTGGCATGGCAGGCCACCGCCTACCTTATCACTTGCTTCCCTGATGATATCCCCTTCCTCCTCAGATAGAGTTTAAATTCAGAGATCCACATTCTTGGTTCTTCCAAAGGAGCTAATTTTCAAAAAGTTACCTACTTTGACTCAAAGTTATTTTCCATTATCATAGAAAGAAAAATTCACTAAAAGCTGGCAGCTATTTCCCTCACTTACTCCGCATCATCTCTCTGCAAATCTTAGATCCCTCCGAAGATACCTAGTTCACTTCAGTTGGACTAATTATTGTTCTTCACATTCTTAAGAGACGTTAAAGAATCTGCTGTGCAAATACTCTTTCCATTGAAATGGTGTCTGATGTGACCCCATTTGACTTCCTGTACAATTAAGCCTGCTGGGTTTAGTATGGTGCTTTATGAATCATACTAAATATGATTGTATTGTACTTTACTATGGGTCTGGATTATAGCTGTGGTGAGTGTTTCAAATAAAAGTACAATTATCACGTCAGAGGTTACATAGATAAAGTGAAGTTTCCACATCACAAATGTCACATAAGCGCATGGGAACTCACTAAGTTCCCCAAAGCTACACGCAAGGAGGGATGAAAGCCGTATGTTTCCACATGCAAGATAAGAGCCTAGTTCTAAAAGCAAACATCACAGAACTGAACTATGTTCCTGTGTTCCCAGTGTAGCAAGTGGGGAACTTCTCTGTGGCTTAAAATAAAAATACCCAAAGAAAATCCTCAGCACAGACTGAACAGGCCATAAATCAGTCCTGCAATCTAACTGAACAATGATGGCACAGATACTTGCAGCAGACATGGGATCAAAAAATACGAGAGAAATTCAATGCTGCTGTCACATGGTGGTCAGACTGCATAGCCTGAGAGAAGATAAGCTTTTCCATGCAGCATTCTGCTGTGTAATACTATTATTTCTTAAGAATATTTTGAGAAACAGAAGAATCATAGTCGTACTGAAAATCCTTTGTCTTACTAGTACTTTATTAACTGCAATGGAATGACACTCACTATGGATGTACTCATGGGAGTAAAAAGATGAAAAATAATACATAATAAATCTGAAAAAAGTTGTCCCTAAACTTTACATTGAAAATGTAATGTTTTAGAGAATATTAGAAGGAAAATTGTACTGATTGTGGGAAGAGGGTTGACAAGTCTTTGATAAGGAGTTAAGCTGGTAGTTTTGAATGATGACAAATTGGATATTAACCCACATATCAATACCAATAGGGTATAGTTGAGTGGGGGCGGATTGAAGAGATATAAGAATTGCAAATTGACTAGATATAAATAACTTTTAATGAAAGGTTTAGAAGTCTGGATTTCCAGGGGCTTGACCTTTCTGTCAAATTTTGACAAATGTGGGGATAAATAGGTCAAAGGATTGAAAGTAGAGTGGGCAGACAGATACGACAAAAAAAAATGACTGCATAAAGCAGATACCTATAGGAAAACAAGCTAAACTCCACATAATAGAATTATGCTGAATAATCACTTTTTTAATTGCAGTAGGCAGGAGAATTGCTCCTTTAACTGTCTTGCTCATTCAGAAAGACCACCTCAGATTCACAAAACAAAGACCATATTGACAGTGCTTAATTTAGAATCAAATAGTGGCTGTGGCTGTGCTGACCTGAAATCCATTTACCCCAGCACCAACTGGTAGTACCAGGGAGTAGATAATCTGTTTATGCAATGAATCTCATCTGGGCATCTCATGCAATCTGAGCCTACAACCTGTAGTTCAACATTATTACTAATTGTCATAATCCAAAAGGTCACTCATCTCCTTATTTAGGAACAAAGCTTTGAAGAAAAGTTTGTATTCAAATAGAAACATTCTTGGTGGGGAAACCGAGGGTTCCAGTGCTAGCCTTTAGCTCAGGCACCTACAGGCCTGTTGAGTTCATTATTCCAAGTCCTGCAGAAACAGGGTACAACAGCCTTGCAGGAGCAAGGGTCATGTACTATTTTGTGTGCTTTTCAGGAGAGATTGACTGAAATCCTTTTCAGCTTGGAAGCACCATCCTAAAGTTCACCGGATTCAAAGAAAGTGAAAAGGATTCCTTATTCCTTCCAAATAAGATTCCCTTATCCCAACATTGCATGAAGTTAAAGAAGCAGAACAAAACACCCTGTTACTAACACACAAAAGTGGTAAGAGCATGTTTGCCCTCAAAAGGAAAATCTGCTAAGTGATTGTTATGTAGCATCTGGAAGATTAGGCTCCACCCTCTCAGGTGAATATAGACATAGCTTATATTCTCTGAAAATAAGGAACGTATTAAGGAAAGACAAGGCCACCACCACTAACATTCAAGATGCAGTACTCTATTCAGACTAGCTAGTAGTGGGGATTAAATTATTATCTAGGGACTGGCACAAAGGAAGTCTGCCTGTCTTAATATAAAACATTTTGAAGCCTGAAATGCACAGCACTATTTATAGCAACACCTACAATTTGAGAAAGGCAAATGCAAGGGCTCAAATAAAGTGCCCCGGGTTTTAATACTGGCCTTCTTGCCACTTTCTTATTACTTCCCTGTTTTGTTTTAGAAAAGGTTAGCTTTCAAGTTATCTCAAAGCTCTTGCTCATACAGTTTAAATGGACATCTAACTTTGAATGTGGTTTGTATCTGAGCTTAAGCAGATTCTGTAGGCACCATTCTGTAGGTCTCTAGAGTGCTGTCTCCTTCGCTTGGATACTGAGTTTTCATAGGAATAAAAGAGGCTACTAAGAGAATGTACCCAAAAGTAAGCAGGTTATCTTCCTCCGAAAGACTATATAATAGTTTGGATTTTACTCAGGATTGGAGTTTCTCTGTATTCTGTGGATACGTTTATTTTAGTTTTTCATTTGGACACAATTGCAGTATTAATTCTTAGTCACTTCATAAGGTTGCCTGTTCTGAATTTGCACTTCTCTATATGTAAGCAGTTACTATAAAAGATGCAGAGCATTTCAGTATTAGCTGTTATGACAGTGATTTCACTTCTACTGGTTTCTATGAATCATAGAATTATTCTGTTTGGGAAAGACCTTCAACATCGAGTCCAAATGTAAGTCCTTCAACACCCTGCCTGCTAAACCATGTCCCTTACGCATCCCATCTACACGTTTCTTGAACACTGCCAAGGATGGTGACTCCACCGCTTCCTGGGCAGCCTGTTCCAATGCTTAACCACTCCTTCCATGTAGAAATTCTTCCTGATGTCTAACCTGAACCTCCCCTGGTGCAACTTGGGGCTATTTCCTCTTGTCTTATCCGTAGTTATTCTGGAGAAGAGATCAACCCCTGCCTCAGTACAACCTCCTTTCAGGTAGTTGTAGAGAGTGATAAGGTCTCCCCTGAGCCTCCTCCACACTTAAATAACACCAGCTCCTTCAGCCGCTCCTCGCAAGGTCTCATAAGGTAAAGTAACCCAAGTTTAAAAATAATGTATTTTGAAATGAAACATTACATATACATATGAAGCTGCTTGCTCTTGACAGCAAGACATGCAGACATATTGGCCAAGGCTTTGCAGATCTAAATACTTAAATGTTGTGAATACTGATCTTCTGTTTTGTCCTTTCAGATCTCCCTTTCCCCTTCCAATCAGTTGCTTTCTAATATTTTGCACACAGAAAATTCAAATCAGCACATTTATGTCATATCCTTTTTTATTTTTCAAGTGTTTTAGTTGTTTTATCTCTTTCATTTACACAGAAGTACTCTCTGGCTGACAAGTTGTCAACTGTATCATTTGCAAGTTGTCAGGCCTTCTGCATAACAGCGTTTGCCTGTCCCAGCAAGAAAGACTGTTTTTTTTTTCCAGAGAAAAAGATAAGCTACAGAATTCATTGTAAACTAATTTACTTTGTTCCATAAACAGTGCCACAAAAGACAAGCCTCTGCAAAGCAGTGTGCGTTTATCTTCCGTAATATAACACTTCAATGACAGGCATTACAGCAAACTATAGGAGTCAGACATGCTTCAGCAACTCTGAAAACAAAAAGAGCTGCTCACTAGCAAAAGCTGTAGGAAACACCAAAATCAAAGGTGCAAAATTTGAATTTCATGCAAGAGAAGGACAAAGGTAACAGTGACGCAATTAGCAAGAGAAGGAATCGTGATAAAATGTAGAAGAGCTATAGGATAGATATTTACATCTGAGCTGAGCAGTCTTGATAGTCAGATGGAGAGTCCTTTTAAACTTTTCATGATGGAATCCTGAAACACACACTTGAAATGGACAACATGAACTATCCTGAAGTGAAGGAGGTAGCAGCATTAACTTGATAGTTAACCTACTCTTAGATTAAGAGGATAGATAGTGGAAAATATATATTTTAATCTTATGTTTCTGTAACATCACAGGAGGCTAACATGGCTAAAACCATTGCACTAATGAAAAAAAGGATGTGGCTGCTGTAGATCTACTTTTTTTTCAGTGGGTAAAAAATAAATACTGAAGGCAGGAACCCAGCTGTTGTTGTGTTGAACCGGACATGGGCCTGTTTAGTGTACTCTGCTGCAGCTTCTAATCTTCCCAGAGAAAAAGTACAAGAAATTCTACAGCAGGAAGTTAAAAGCAAACAGGATCAGTAGATCCTGGAACATGTTTATTTTACACGATCCCTGTTCATTTTCACTTTCGTTTCACCAGGACAAGATTAGCTCAAACTGCAGGAACAAATATTTTCTAGGGGGAGGAGATCAGAAGCAATGACCTATATTTTTTTTTAACCGCACTGCTTTGGGGTTTTTCTCTTATTTTAAATATGATCTGAGAAAAGTCTCTGTCCTGAAATGATTAAAATGAGATGAACAATGACAGTAACATAGGACACTCAAAACTAGCTGTAGTGACAGTTCTTGACAGGATAGTTTATGACATGGACCTTTCAGGAGGCCTGAGCTCATAAAACACCATTGCAAAAGCCTGAGTAGCCACATGCACCAGTCCAAGGGAACAAGTTCTGCAATGGGGCTGCTCTTCCCTGTGCTTCCAGGCATTGCTGTCCCCGCTGCTTTTTCCATTTGTCTCCTTCAGCTCTGATCAGCAATAATTAGAGGAAGTACAAAATGTCCCATGTCCCTTGTCCTATTCCCTGCCCTTGTGATAAGCAACTGTGTGACTTGCCTGATCTGAGGGTTGAGCAATACCCGAATCAGCAATACCTGAATCTTCAGCATTAGCTATCTCTTCTCCTGATACATTTCATTTTTATTCTCTAAGGAGAACCTGAAGGAATTTAAGGGGAAGAAAAATGAAAAAAATTAATAGAAAGGTAAAACACCAATGCTGCAAATGCTCTCAAAATCTTATGTGTGTATTAATTCCTTCTTTCATTATAATCAGGAAAGCAGCTCACCCTATAGCACATATTTTAAATAGATCTGGTGAACTACACAGCAGAAGAGCCTATTTCTCCCCACTAGCTCCTAGGGGACCAGCTCCGCAGCGCAGCCAGCCTTTCCCCCCAGCTCCCCTGCGCCGGAGGTGAGAACGAGGCCCCCCCCCCTCCCCCCCCGAGTTGTGCTGTCCTGCTGCGCATGTGAACACTGTCACTCACCTGTGAGCGGTAACCCCCNTCTCCCCACTAGCTCCTAGGGGACCAGCTCCGCAGCGCAGCCAGCCTTTCCCCCCAGCTCCCCTGCACCGGAGGTGAGAACGAGCACCCCCCCACCCCGCCCCGAGTTGTGCTGTCCTGCTGCGCGTGTGAACACTGTCACTCACCTGTGACCAGTAACCCCCACGCACCAGCGGCGGCCCCGCCACCGCGTCCTCGCTGCGCGCCCCGCGCCAGCAACACCCAGCGCGCTGAGGGGGCGGCGTGACCGGCGGCCCATCGGGAGGGCGGCCCTGCTGAAGACTCTTCTGCACATCAGGATTCTGGAAAGCGGAGCAGTCTCCTGGCTGTTTCAGTCACGCAAAAAATGTTTGCTTTTGACACACACAGAAAATGCAGCACGGGTGCCAAATTTCACAAGACAAGTAGTTGAGCTAATCAAAATGAGCTGGCTATTCCCACCATGGAGTTCATTTTCCAGAGCATGATCTATCATGCGGCATGACAGTAGAGTTTTATTGCCAAATAAGCTTCAGCAGAAATTCAAGGGAGGCTTCAGAGTGCTTTCTGGGGAGCAAGCTTTCCAGGGAGGCAGGGAATTTGGCAAGATTGCTCTCAAAGTTTGTGGGAATCAGCTTCTGAGGCTAAAGGGATGTGAGCATTCCTGCAGGGAAGATGGACCTCCCCGGTCTGTGGAGCTGAGGGCCCGGAGGACAGAAGCATGGCACTGTTTCGGTGCCGAGCAAGCAGTTGTTCTCCTGTGAGCAACTACTTTTCCAGCAGAAATGCAGTCAGTTGGGAATAGCCATCCCTGGAGCGCCTCAGGGGTAGCTGTAGCCATCCCCAAACCCACAGACCACACTCCTCCGGGGAAATACACTGTGAGAAGCAAGCAGTGGTGCAGCCGGGTGCCCACCCTTGACCTTCGTCCCCTGCGAGCCCTCATTGCTGCGGCTGGCACAAGCAGAAGACGTTTTTCCTGGCAGCCCATGAACTGGAAGGAGTCCCAGCCAGCTTCTTCCCTGCAGCCAGGTCCTCTGCCAGTGGCCCCGCCGCAGCAGAGTGCAGTCCTTGGGTGACTCATCGCACCCACGGGTGTCTCTCCTATTACCCAACATGTGGACGAGCTGCTCATGTGCCTGGCATGTAGTCACACTCCTGGAGCGTGTACAGGTTCTTGGCCTTTCCACACAGCTTGAACGCGAACAGTTAAGAGGTCAGTGTGTACCTAAGCTGTAGGTTACGCAGTTAACTCCTAATACTGCTCATGCTGGAAGGATGTTACAAAAAAGCAAAAAAACAAGTACCATGTTGTTTTCAAAGAACTAACTGCCCATGTGCTGGTGAATCCTAGAGATTTTTTTCATAAAATCAGAGTTTAGAGATACTATTAAAATTGTCTGCAAAGAGACGTATTGCAAAATTGAATGTAATCACAACATGATACACAGCTTTCACTCACCAAATTTTATCTCCACTGCTGCTCAGAGAATCCTCTACTTCAGATATACTTTCCATTTTATGCATGTTAACTCTGAGAGAAAACGTCCCCGGTTGTTCAGAATCTGACCCTTCTCTTAGGGGACAGGCTCGTCTTCCCTGACTGTAAGAGGCAACTCCCTAGGCAATGCAATTTTGGGACAGGCTAAAATCCCCTCTGGAACAGCTTCCCCAGTCATCTAGGGAGCCTAGTTCCTATCCAAGAAGCCTCAATAACATCCCTGTATTTGGACTGAAAAAAAGCTCAGCCCTTAAGATAAGATCCTTATCTTGAGCGAGACATCACCATCTGGCCCTTATCTTGGCCATACACTCGGGACTGCTCTGCCACATTTAGCCTGAACAGAAAGGTTAAAGAAGATGGGAACCTTTCTAGATGTATGTTCATCTGGCTTGGAAGCATTTTAGTAGCACCCAGAACATGGCCCTTGGGAGCAGGACATCTCACAATCTAATTTAAAAGTAAGGATATTTCTCTTAGTGGCATAAACTAGTTGAAAAGTAACAACCTGAAGAAGGAATTGCATGTCCCAAACTGAGTTGCATTTTTTTCTTACAGTTGCTTAACAGAAAAAAAAAAGTTTTTTTCCCACTAAATTTGCCTAGTAGCAAGAATCATTTATGGTCAGCCCTTTTTGAAAACAAAAGTAATTTTGATATCTACATTATCCTATCACTTTTTCAAAAAACAACACAGAATCCCAAATTAATTAAATTATAATCAACCTTTGAGAGAAAGATTGTAAGCTCTTCCTGTGTAATTAGGCATGACAGGTCTTTGTGTCGCTTATCTCTGTTGCATTCAAACGAAGAATGGCTGAAGAGCCAAAACACAAGACCACAGAGCCAGGGCAGCTAATTAGGTTTGCAAGCTATTGAATTCGCAGGGCCAGTTCTTTAAAGTAGAGCTTTGAATATCCCCCTAGGAGCCCAGATTCAGCCTGACACAGAGCAGTGAGAGAAAATGCCCAAAGGGCTGGTGTTGTTTTAGCACCACCGAGTGGACAAGTAAGGGAAAAAAAAAGTTCATTTTTGATAGCGTGCGTGGCCCCCGCGGCCCTGGGCAAGCAGAGAGGCCCAGACAAGCCCCTGACCAACTCTGCAGCCTTCAACACCTGCAGCACATGGGGGGCACACACTGCCCCGCACTGTGAACCTCTCCTGCCTTCCAAATCCACCCTGACGTGACTCTTTTTCAAGAAGCAACATGGTGGTAACAGTCTTGTTATTAAAATAAGCTGCTCATTTGTTTGTTCTCTGCAAGAGAGTCTCAAAAGCCTCAGCAGTCCCATAGTTCTTGTTAATGGATTCATTGGTACAGCCTCACCCAAGTTCTTGTCATCCAGAGTCCATGAATATCTTAGGAAGTTTTCATGCAACTCAGCACTAAATCGGCCTTTTTGGTTATGCTTGGACATGGTTCTGGAGTCTGAAAGATCATTCAAGAAAACATTACATCTGTAAATATAAACAAAATGTCTGTAATAGGTATTACAAGACAAAAACAAATATAAAATCTGTCATTTGTAATACAGAATTTCATCTGCCTCAAAGATAGCTCAGATATAGTATTACAATTTTCTGTAACTAAAATCCTTAGCAGTGTTTGTTTAGATCCATCACACGAAGCATGCACTTAAGCATCTGCAATACCAGTGCTTTCTTTGCTCACTTTTGGTTGAAAGTCTTGGAATAATGCAGGAATTCCACTTTGTGCAGGAGTGCTCTGATGTCTTAGAGGAAGAGGTCACAGATTTCTTCCGCTCTTTTAAAACCTTTTATGAGCCAGCTGCCTTTATTAAAATCAATGGCACTTATATAAATGAGTGAGCTGCTCCCTAAACCACAGGAAAAAAATAGTGTAACGTAAGAAATACCTGAAGTGTTTTTTTTTTTTTTTTTTTTTTTGTGATAGTTACTTTGGAAGTGTCTGGCTTTGGTCAATTTCCTTCTTTTTTCACACTATTCAAAAAAAATATATGGATAAATGTAGCAGCTGTAACTACATAGGAGTTGATTGATTTCCTCTGGCACCAAATAGGATCATTTTATATTAAACTAGATAAAAAATACATTTACCTCCCCCTGCCTATATTCTCAGTACTTTCCTGCAATACTTCTGCCTGAAGCTTTTGCCAGCTCTGTCCCTTGCGCCTTATCTGTTATGTATCTATTATCTGTATTACACTATGTACATTGTGCTACTCCAAAAAATTCACAGGATGTCTCTGTACTAACA
This sequence comes from Crypturellus undulatus, assembly GCA_013389825.1. NCBI lineage: Eukaryota > Metazoa > Chordata > Aves > Tinamiformes > Tinamidae > Crypturellus > Crypturellus undulatus. Next base: position 82,697 of record VWPW01031467.1, on the reverse strand, counting down.
AATTTACAGCTTGCCTCGATAAGAGAGCAAGAAAATGGGACTTGGGCTGCTTTCAGACCCCACCGCAGCTCTGCAGGACTGCTGCAGTGGCTGCAAGTACACGAAGGAAGATCCGAGTCATGCTCCTCGTGACCTCGGTTACAGAACTGATGAAAAGCAGTCAAAGGTGACTCCTTTGAAAAGTGTTTTCATGTGTGGTGTAAGAGACAGAAAAAAAGGAGAAAGAAGTCTGTTTTGAAAAATATCCTATACAATGCTAAAATTTGTTTTTAAGTAGCTTTTGGGATACTTAGATATATCTCTATAGACGCAGAGTTGTCCAAGTACTAGTTTGAGTGCTAACTTGACATGTTTTCTGCAAACTCCATGTTTGTGCTCATCAAATAGAGCCTGCAAAAAATTAGAAGTGCTTGAGAGGCCCTGGTTGCCCTGCATCTTCTCACCTTTGAATGAAGGGGAAAAAATCCCTTCAGAGATTCAAAGGCTAAAAGTGCTGGTTACTGCTGACTGTGTGGTGCTCTTACCTGGCTGAGCCCAGCCACATGTCTCTGAAGGTCCAGAGAAGGCAAGAGCCAGCTCGGACAGAAGACTTCCCTGCTGTGTTTAAGACATGGCAGAATTTCAAATAGAGAAGCAAAAGCCTGACTAGTGCTTTGTTTATTAGTCTAATATAGACAGCATTTCTCCCAGAGGCTTGGATTCCATTCCCAGCTCCCAAGACCATTTCTATATTTTACCTGATGGCTGTTTGCGTGCTTGATATTAAGCAGTTCTGTGAGAACACCCCTGCTGTCTGCCTGCCCTGCTTTTCGGTTGGATACAGCAGTCACGTCTTCAGCCCCGGGCCTCTCTTGCAGCCAACTATCAATAGGAAGAATGGAAAATCTTGGGATTATGCCAAGCTATTCTGTAACCTGGTAGTCTGGACACATTTAAAGTTATGCTAATTTTAAGTAAAGTGAGGAGAAAGTTCACACCAGGTCTCCCACATCCCGGTGTGCCAGCTGGGCACGAGCTCAGCACCCGTGAGTGCTCCACATGGGCGCTGTGGCGGCTCATGGGAGTGAGCACCTGCACGGATGCTCGGGGATGCACAAAATTACTCAAAATCAATAGCACTGCAGAATAAGTTTGTCAGATTTTATCTGCCTTGTCAACATAGCCTATCTGACAACCTTACCACCTGCTCTGTTCTAGATCAGCCCAGTCTTTCATATATGGAATGAACTGCTTCCCACCAAACAGCTAAATATCAGGTAGGTCTTGCTCTACATACTGGCAGTTTTGGATCTGAGATCGTCTGAGTCTTCCTAAATGCTGCATACCGGGAGGGTGTAAGCCCCATGGGAAGATCCTTAAAGTCCAGCTTTACAAAGTTCAGTTTGCAGGCACATAAATCACCTTTTACACCTGGTTCTCTGCATGTTGGTCCTCTATTACCAGGCTTGTTTAGAAAGTGTGTTTGATCTCACAGAATCACACAGAATCACAGAATGGTTGAAGCTGGAAGGGACCTCTAGAGATCATCTAGTCCAACCCTCCTGCTCCAGCAGGGACACCCAGAGCACGGGGCACAGGGTGGCATCCAGGTGGGTTTGGAAGATCTCCAGAGAAGGAGACTCTACAACCTCCCTGGGCAGCCTGTGCCAGGGCTCTGGAAAGTTCTTCCTTGCATGGAGATGGAACTTCCTGTGTTTCAACTTGTACCCGTTACCCCTTGTCCTGTCAGCTGTGGTTGCAGCGCGGCGCCTGCCGTTGGTGCCTCTTGCTCTGTCGTGCCCAGCTGTGCAAGTCCCAGCTCCTTGTGCCAACAAACCAGCCCTCCCGGAGCCGCTCGGCAGCTCCCCAGCGCAGCGGCTCTGACCTTGCCCTTCCCAGGCGCCCCAGAACAAGGGCAATTAAAGGAGAGCTCGTCCTTCCCTGCAGCTGTCTGAGCATTTCACAGCGAGGAGAAAATGAATACGGAAAATTAGCACCATATATTCATTTGAATACAATAAAGATATTGTTCAGGCTCTCCCAGCGGTGGCAATGACATTAAGGAAACCAGAGAGTTTATGGTTTTTATCGTAGGAGTATGAAGACTTCAAAAAGCACACGTACCCTGTATTACTCAGGTCTCTGTTATCCCTCGTGTCACATGGCTGTCTGAAGTGCACAGTCTGACTTACAAACCAGAAAACTTTTCAGAGATGTAGCAATGTGTTTTGTTTCCCAACTGAATTGCAATGGAAATGCAGCCTGGGTGACTGGACCTGTCTGACTCAGCAGCCCCAACCCTCTCCATGCGCCTGCCCTCCCTCTGCTGCCCTGTTCGTCACCCTGTCCCCCTGACCTGCTCTGGGCTCTCGGCTTCTCCAGGAGGCACCACCAGAGCAATTCGCCATCCGCATCCAGAGCTGATGGCAACCACAGAGCTGCTTCTCACAAGCACCATCCAGTATTTGGGTAAAAAAAGGCAGAAGTGGAAAGGGGACAAGAGACAGCGTCACACACTCCATACATATCACATATTAATCCCACATCCCCCTAATATGGTGTACTAGCCACCAGGCCTCCCGAGTACATACGCCTTCTGCAGAACACAGGGAATGAAGAAACCAGAATGGTAGATTATGGAAAAACAGTTTTGAATCATATAAACTGTAAACTTCAAAATTCTTACAATTCTGTACTGGCTCAATTGCAGTTACTTTTACGTGGACTTCTGCAAACTGTCTCTGGAGCAGGATGTGTGAGAACAGTGTATCTCTAGTGTAATATGCTTCATGTTGGGATAAGGGAGGATTTATTAATACAAAACTGTAGTAGACTGTAAGTTAAACATCAGATTATGTAAAGATCCTGCTATCCAAATTTAACAGACCATTTTCAAAACGAATGTTTCCCTTTAACATATGCATTATGTAGAACAGTTCACATCCTGGTGAGGAAAAGGAGATTTTCTTTAGGCGGTCATTGCTATCATTATTATTCAGCTGCTGGTTAATAGCTAGTAGTTGGATAACTAGACATCAAAGAGATTCATGACCATTGAGAGGGCGCCAACTGTGCAGGTAACTTATGTCTTTAATTAACTTTGTCTGAAACACTGTAGATGCAAACACTGGGGCTCATAAGGTCCAGCGTGCGAAACCTTGAGTTACCATTAAATTCTCCCTGGATATTGTTTTATGAAGAAACTTTTGCTGTAGATTAAGCAACCATCAATTCAGGAAGCCCCACAGCCTGTGCTATTAGATTAACAGAGCTGGATCCTGGATTTACAGCTGAGAAACAGCTGAATCCTTCCTGAAACCAACTGGGCACAATTCTGGTCTGCTGCAAATCCGAGCAAGAGCCGTCCGAGCAAACCGACCTGTGAATTCTGCTTGGTGAGCAGCAGGTTCTCATAAAGACACCACTCTTAGATATAATCTTATTTTTAAGCTTATACCTAGGATATCATATTAATACAATGAAATTCAAACAGCTTCTACAGATATGGTTTATACTTATATGTAGTTATATGTATTTTTTTTTTTTGGCTTTATTTGAAGCTCATTTCCTATGTTAAACTGGAAGATAACACTTCCCCCTTGTTTCTCACATGGATATTTTCTGCAGCGTCAGCAGTTAAAAATAACCAATCATTAAAAATAGACAGCAAGCATCTATTAATACTTCTGATTTTGGGAACTGGCTCAGTTTTAGTAAAGGTCTTTTTTTTAAGATGGAACTATTTTAGTCTAAGACAATCACTGCTTTTGCCAATTTATTTTTTGCCTTTCTCTAGTTTAAATACTGAAGTTATGAGAGACTGAAATATGAAAATGACAGTAAGTCACTGGCTTATGTGCTCACTTTCATGATCAGGATATTGCCTTTTTGTATCACAAGTGCTACTGTGTTCACATTTGCATGTGTTTTTTGGCTTTGCCACCTTTTTATAAAACTTTTTACAACAAAATGCAAATACTCTAAGTTGAATGAACTATTTCAGAAAAGTAAGTATTAGCAGTACAAGGACAAAAATAAGAGGAAAAGACAGGGCACCCAGATATATATTTAACAGAAAGCTGAAATTAGAGAGTTGATAGACTAGACTACAGGATCGCTGTTCCAGATGGCAGGCACTGCAAAGGAAGAAGAGCACGATTGTACAAAGCAATGAAAGGAAGCTAATGATAGATGAAGGAGGACGAGAAACAGACTCTGCAAGGCAGCCATCCAATTCTTCAGGTTACGTAAAATCAACCTTACCATTTATGCACTTCCCTCTTTTTCCGGGTGATGCACATCCCAGATAAAGCTGGTAGCGCTGCTTGTAATTACCACCGCCTGACAGCTCTCATTATCCGCTGCTGCTTTCGGTTGCTCGCAAGCTTGTTAAATGTTACGCACCGAGGCTGAAACATCCTCTGCCAAGTATCAGCCTCGGGCTGATTCTTTCCCCCTCCATTTTCTTTCGGGAGGAGGAAAAGGGGAGGGCAGTTTCAGTAAAAATGGTTCTGTGGTTTTCAAGGCAGGATTAGGCAACTGTTTCTTTGAGCAAGAGCTTGAAGTTTGGCAAAAGGTGGGAGGTCACCCTGACGCCAGAAGACGCAGCCAAGTTATGTGTTTTTAAAAAGTCTCGGCGCACATATTGGAGCTGCAGTGGAGGCCGGGGAGGCCTGGTGGGGCAGGAGGGGGAAATGCTGAATTAGCGGCGCAAAGTCTATATTAGAAACCAGGGAGCATCAAACTGTGATGAAATAAGGAACTGGAAAGGTGAATACTCGAGACCTAGCCAAGTAAAGAGCCCCGGATCAGAGGCGGGGGGACTGGCAGAACAGGAGGAGCAGGGTGATCAGGAGGAGTAGGAAGGAGGCAGAGGAAGAAAAGAATCTCCGTGGCAGCAGCAGGAGCTCCTTTCCAGAGCTGTGGTCACCCTGTTCCTCTGTTATTAGCAGAAACTGGGAAGTCCACTAGCCGGCCTGGTCCCCACTGCTGTCCGGGGCCTCATGCCATGAAGTCATCCCTTGTGTGCCTTGGTTCGGTCTCTGGCTGCGGTTGCCCATCGGGGCGGTGAACCGCAGCTTGGGAGCAGGGCAGAGCTCTGCGCCGTGCGTCACGCGCGCTGTCCCCGCGGCAGCTGCGGAGGGGGACGGGGCCAGGCATGGTGCCCGGCCCAGCTGGCTGCCTCTGCCCGCCCGGCCTTGCTGCGAGGTGGGAGGCAGGAGCAGTGCTGCCAGGCTGGGCTGCCCTCATACCCCCTGCTGCTGCAGACCCTGAAGTATAGCACAAAGGAAGAACTAGGAGAGAAGCAGACACTTTTAGGCACCATTTGTCCAACTCAGTTTAGACATTTATGCCAGGTACCCCAGAATCACTCATTTCTCTCTAAATACTGTAAAAGGAGCTAAGGATTGCTAGCTCTGTTGAGATACGTCCCTAGTTGACATCTATGTTTGCTGAGATGATTCCATGCCAAATGTGGTTTATTTATTCTTAATTCTTCATTTGTGCTCAGACATAGTCTTTGTTTTCCTTCAGAACAGTGCCAGAGGTGCCACAGGTCCAGAGAGGCAGCACCACAGCGGCGGCGGCATCTTGCTCCACCAAGGGTGGCTCCTCGGCAGCACTCTTGAGATTCGGTCCCGTCATCACCATCAGCATGCGCAGTGTAATACCACCTAGTGGTAAGAGGTCCGATCCCAAATCACGGTGTAAGCATAAACTCATAAACTCATAACACGCAGCCAACACAAAGATACCACATTGATAAGCATTATTGAAAGGCAGGAATAAGGGAAAGGTCCAAAAATTATTTTTCTAACAGCAACAACAACGACAAAAAACACCATTTCCACTCTTTTTTTCTAGAAAACCTTGATCTCAGCTAAGTTTTGTTTAGAACAAATCTAAGTAACATCTTTCGTTAGAGTTGGTACATTCCAGTGTGATCGGCTTGACCAGGGTGAGATGAAAGTCATAGAGGCTAGAAACCAGAAGAGAGAGCAACATTTTGCACTGGATAAATCCATTGCATGCTCTTGTCCTGAATTCTCTGGGCAGTTTTCTGCTAGATACACACACAAAAGAATTGCAAAAATGGTAAGATCCAAAAAAGGGCAACAGGGACACCAAGATTTGGGACCAATTTCATAGAGAGAATACTTGAACAGACTAGAACGTTCCAGCTTGAAAAGAGAGAAGATGAGGAAGAAAATGATAAAAGTATATAAAATAAAAAGGGTTAGAAAAATAAGAAGAGAGCAGGAAACAATTCCTCCCTGTCTCTTCTAATACAAAAACCAAATGACACCAAATGAAATTAGTAGGGGCCATGTTCAAAACAAATAAGAGCCAATAGCTATTTGCAGAACATATAATTAGGGAAAGAACTCTGCAACTCTGCAATATGACGTTGTGAATATTAAAAAGTACCAGGCGACAGAAAGCACCGGGGGCCTCTACTCCATCCTTGTGTAATGTAGTCCATGGAAGTGCTGCCTTCCTCTGTACTTCTATCACTGTGTGTCCTCCAGTGTGTGCAGCCTCGCTGACAGTCTGCTGCTGGCCACTGCGGGACGCAGGATGTGCTAAACTTCGGTTTGATAAGCATAGCTGTTTAGGGAAACACGGGAGGGTTCATTTGGAAACATTTTGTGTTCATATATGAAAAAAAGCTCAGAAGCCAAAGCGAACATTAAAACAAAGTGTTTTGACTTGATCTGAATAAGAATTGACTCTGACCAGTTATTTTTTAAGTTTTTGGATAGTAGAAAAATCTAAAATGGATTTCATTATGCTATGAAAAACAAAAATCTGAAGTAACAGTATCCTTCAAAAAGTGATCTTGGCTCCAAGCTATTTTATGTAACACAGGAAGGCTGCTCATTCAGAGAATATTGTCAAAAGGGAAAATGATTTGTAGCCATATTTGATGACTATATTATAATGAAGAAATATAAAGAATGTATATGAGAGGGCAGCATAGATTGCCTGGCAACCTTCTATCTGTCATTTCCATGGTTGCTGGATATGACAATCTTAACATAGCTCTTTGTATTGCACAAGTTATAAACCAAATAATCCCAAGGTAAGACTTCCACTGTGCTCATGTTACCTAGTACCTTTTTTTTTTTTAAGTTCCCTTCAAGTCCCCAGTGTAGTCAGGGTGCCACTGTTCCAGTCAGTGTGATTTTTCATACCAAAAATCTTCTTTGGTTAGCTTAAAACTGAAGTGTTGCGGCTCTCTCTTGCCACGATTGGAGCAACTATTAAAACTTCTCAAGGTCTCATAAAAATTTCCACAGCCGGACAAGGCTGTCGAGAAGAACTGAGTCACTGCCACGTCCAGGACCAAACTCCCTGTGAGCCGACAAAAGATGCTCCTATCTATCTCCAGTACTCCTCTAGTCCCGTGATTTACTAGGCAACATCATCCTCAACAAAAACTGTGACTCCCTCCTCACGTATCGAGAGCTGAAGGAGACTGTGTGGGCTCTTGGGCAGAAGGCAAACGCAGCCCCACACTGCCGGCTGTGACTCGGTGTAACGACAGGACGTTCCTCCTTAATGCACATCATCCACTTTACCGTGGGGGATGGAAACAAAATGTGTCCTGAGGATTTTCTCCCCTTTTTATATAGGGGCAGGATTTTATATAGGAGCTGAGCTGAGGACAGGCCTCCTAACCAGCTTCAGCAGGTCGTTCCTCCTTGTTCTTCAAATACGATGGAATAGAAGAAGGGAAGGAGGACGGTTTTGGAGACACGCCGCAAGTGAAGATCCAGTTTAAGTAAGTTGTTAGGAAGATTTCTTAACTATTGGCAACTGTAGAGCAAAATACAATTACAAATACAATCAAAGATTGGGTTAATATATCATAAAAAGACTCAATGGACTTGATCTTTTTATTACTTCAAATGTCACATTCCCCTCCCTTTTTTTTTACGACTGATGCATGAAAGTTTAAACAATTAGAAATAAAGTATCCATGTTAAATTTGTAAGCGTGCTCCATAAACAAAATTAAAAAATAGCTTATCATTCCAAACGAAATACAACCTAAAAATGATAAAGCTAAATTTAACAGAAATCACATATATTACGATCCAGAAAATCTTAAGCTAAAAAAAATTTATTTACTCTCACTCTTAAAAAGTTATTTCAGGATCATAAACAGATGCTAGTAAGATTTGTACTGAGCTGAGATTTTTTTGGATATTATTTATGTGTTTTGCTCTCTTTGAGAATCTGACCTCTAGATGTGTTTAAGGTTGGACGTGTATGAAAAAACAAAACATTTAAAAATGGTCACTTCCAATTTTATGGCTTTTTTTTTCTGGAAAGCAAATGATTAAGGACAACAGAAATTCTTCAATTTAAGAAAGACAGTAAGTTTTGGTATAAAAATGTCATGATTCAGCTGAACGTCCACTGTCTTATGGATTAGCAGTGCTCGATTTTTGAACTAGGAAATTTCTGCTACCATTTACTTCCCCAATACTGAAAGCAGCATTCAAGTGCACAGATCTTTGATTAAACCTCCTCTGCTTTTCAATGCATTAGCAAGAAGGTATTCATGGTGTCCATTTTGAGCACATGCTGCTCAAATACCCTTTTAAAATTAATTTGTGCAATTGCTACCAATGTTCTTGGGTGCTCTGATGAGCTTTCAAGTGGCTACATTAGCTAAGGCAAGTAGATAGGATGCCTTTCCTTCTCCTGTTGTATAAGAGCAGCTGTGGGAGTCTCCTCTTTTTCAGAGTTTAGGACAGGACTGAGCTTGTCTGTGTTTCCTTTTTTCTTCATTACCTGAACTGTTTTTGAACTATGAATTAACTGAACTAACACCCTTTCAAAATCCTTCTGTTTGGAGAAAGGCACCAGAGTTAGGCCAGAGGAAAAAATGGAAAGGGCCTAAAAGCAAAAAAAAAGTAATAATAATAATAATAATAATAATAATAATAATAATAATAATAATCTGTAGCCTGTTCCACAGGTTCTGAATGAGAAGAAAAGATGACGCTCCAGATTCTTCTGTTCATCGCGGAGGAACGGAGGCCATTCCTGCCAGTTACACAGTAAATCCCGCAGCTCTGGGGCTGAAGTTTTGGGCTCTTGCTGCCTCTCCCACAGCGTCCTGAACCCCCAGCAACCAGCCAGCCCCGGCACTCTTCTGTGGCAAAGACCGACCTTCTTCTTCTGGTTTTCCTAAGGTTTGCACAAATTTCTGGAAAACCCTGCACTTGCGCAGGCCCAGCGCAGCTCCTGGGCCTACCCTGGCACGTCGGGATCCCTGGGCAGCGCAGGAGCATCCCGGAGGCTCCGGTGCTTTCCCGAGCAGGGACGCTGCTGGCACAGGGAGCCCGGCGGTTCCTCTGCTCCCGCCGTGCGGGTGAGCAGCGCACCGGCACGTTGCGGTGCACTGGGAAGGCTGAGGACAGGAAAGTGTTTATCCAGCCGAGCCACACTGGGCTGGTGGCCGGTCCCACCACGGTTCTGTGATTTACGTTAGGCGGGAAGGAATGTTTGGAGTTCACCGTCACGGCTCTTAATCACGCTGTGCAGAGCACCAGGCTTTATTTAAAATTGTAAAGACTGGTTTCATTTGCCTGTGTAGGACCAGTGTGATTTAGCCATGCAAACCTGTGGTCTGCATTTCTCCTCCTCTGCTCCAGCTCAGTAAAGGCAGGGAGATGAGTCCAAAGACAATTTCTACCGATTTCTGCTAATAGCAACCCCAGCTATTGAATTACATTGTTTAGGGCCAAAAACAAGGAGCAGTTATGATTGATTGCTTTATAAAGGGTCATTTGCCTGCATGATTAGATAGCTGTTGTACTGTGCAGTACAAGATGGTGAACCACCTTCATCGGTTCATCTTTCTTTCTTCATCAGTTCAAAAGCTTTACTGCTATAAAAACAGTATCAAATACAGAAAAAGAAATCCAGTGTGATAGGAAAGTGTGTTTCCCTGGGAGTGGGATTTGTAGGTAGCTTTGACACCTGGCCATCATGTCCTCCACCGAAGGATCACTGACTAATCTGTAAGTGATGTAAAGATGAGATGTTGCAAAGATGCAAGACTGACTAGAGGCTGCTGCTTCCCTGTCTTCACTAGAGAGCCAAATGTTAATGGGTTGGAAACAGCAATGGAAGAAGCTAACAAACAACTCAGAAAGACTTTTTTCAGTGACTATTCTGTATTTGATAATTCATTTCTATGTCTGTGATTTGACTTGGTAAACTGTTGTTTTTGCTTTTAGAAAAGAGCACATAGTACCTAAAGCAATACAAACTCAAGTTGTCCTTTGAGAGGGGCCTTTCCTGCATGGGAAGAGTAAAGGCATGCCAGAGTTTATTTTTAAACTCTTATTCTCCGTATCAAGGAAGCAACCAAACCAGCTCATTTTATAAATCATTCTCAGACCACGTGAATGCTGGTCTGCTGCACAGGCCAGGTCCAATATCAGTAATAACCTCAGGAAAATGATATATTGTCTTTCGTGCAAGGTTTAGGCATACGTGTTAAGCAGGTCTCTGCCGACTTGAATGACTCTGGAAGAGAACAAACTGTTCCCGTCTCTCCATCCAAAAATAGAAGAGGGAGAGAGGGAGAGACAATACTCCTTCATGCATTTGCCAAAACGATAAGGAAGACCAACAGAAACTGCTGCCAGCTCTGAGTCCCCCAGTCTGAGCTCACTGAAGTTCTGCTGCACCTGGTGCAGGGCCGATACCGCTGATCACACGTCCCATGTGTACCATCCTTCCCACCCAGAGCCAGGGAAAAGCAGCGGTTTTACCTTGTCTGCCTCTTAAAACAAAATTATTTGGTGAAAAAAGTGCTAGTGAACTTATCGAGGAAGTGACAAACACTTTGATGGTCTTAACTACCTTGGCATGCCTGGGCTTGACATTCCCCTGCTCACTGTGCATTTAGTTCACTTAAGTACGTCTTCGGGGGGGGCTGCCTCCCAAGAGCTTCAAGATATATTGCTTCCTGTCTCCCTAATCAGCTGTGCAATGGGTAAATTTAGAAACAGAAGGCAGTGCAGAAGCGCTGGCAAGTGGCGTTAGTGCACGTTAAAACCTGTTTTGGAAGAGTCAGAGCAGGTCGTGCATAGAGCAAATAGTGAAATTGCTTCTCCGAAGGATGACTTTTGTACCTTTCACAGAATGGTTGAGGTTGGAAGGGACCTCTAGAGATCATCTAGTCCAACCCGCTGCTCCAGCAGGGACACCCAGAGCACGGGGCACAGGGTGGCATCCAGGCGGGTTTGGAAGATCTCCAGAGAAGGAGACTCCACAGCCTCTCTGGGCAGCCTGTGCCAGGGCTCTGTCACCCTCACAGCAAAGAAGTTCTTCCTCACATGGAGATGGAACTTCCTGTGGTTCAACCTGCACCCATTACCCCTTGTCCTGTCGCTGGCCACCAGGGAGAAGATTTTGGCCCCATCCTCCCTTATACATATTGATCAGATCTCCTCTCCATCTTCCCTAGGCTAAACAGGCCCAGCTCGCTTAGTCTTCTTATACGATAGATGCTCCAGTCCCTTAATCACCTTTGTAGCATGTCTCCAACTCATCCAGACCTGGCAGACCTTGAGCAAAATAATAAGTGACTTGCATGCATTTGGCACCTTTCATCTTGAGAGAGCCTGAAGTATTTTACCTAATATGACTTATTGCCTACCCACCCATGAAAGAGGCACCTGTGGACGGCCTGCTGCACAAGCCAGATGGTGCACAAGCATTTTCAAGAGGCAAGTAAGGACGATCTCCTTTATTCAAAAATGCAGGAGGAATTTAGGTGGGCATAGGAATTATCCAGGTTGACATTCAGCCAGGAAAAGAGTGCATGAAACAGTCCTTGCTTGGCAGCAAGTACAATGAATTAGTTAATGACCCACAGCCAAATCCAGAGCATTTCATCTTGGTGAAATTACTCCAGAGTCTCAAAAAGGTTTATATCCCCAAATTCTCTTTCAAGTGTCCTGTAATTTGTGTATTTAAAAGCAGTGCTGCAAACAGCAAAATGTCAACTACAAGGAAGACCTTCTTCCTCAACAGGGAAAAAAAAATAAATAAAGACCTCTCCCTTAAGAGAAATATATACCAGTAAACACATGATGCTGTAAGTCTGCAGGCCATCATTTTTACCACACCACACTGCACTGGAGAACGTGCAAAAGATTGTTCCATTAGGAAAGACCACACACTTCTTATGCTGGATTTTTTTTTCCCCTCTTACCCAGTTTGATGCTTTTGTTTTTGCCAAGACTGGTATCTGGGCTAAGCTTCAAGCTCATCAGTATTTCCCTTAGAGTTTCAGCCAAAAATACATCTTTTTTCCACAAAGGCTGGATGATTTTCAGGATGATTTTACTTCTCTGCAGGAGGTTTTTCTCCTACTAAGTGGGAACTGTGCTCAATCTATTGTATCTTGGCCACACTCAAACTCTTCTAGCTCAGTTAATTCACAGGCAAATTGAACACATGCGGTACATTTAGTCAGAAAACAGATAGCACTGAAGTGCCCTTTGCTGCACTGCAAACATTTTGTCCAGTTTATTAAGGTGGTCAAGCACAAATAAAACATATGAGCATTTCATACAGGAAAAAAACCACCACCACCAACAACAACAAAAAAACAAAAAACAGGTACTAAAAGATTTCTTAATCAGAGAAAGGACCAATTGAGGGAAACCAAAACAGGACAAATGTAAACAGCAAGTAAGTTTTTATTTTGTTTGCTTTTTTTTTTTTTCATTTTTAAACAACCAGGGTGAATAAATTACCAAAGTGGTAGATCTTGGTAATTCCCATTCTTGCCACGTGAGTCAAAACTGCCTGTTTCTGAAGTGTTTGCTTTAGCTAGAGACAAATTACAGAAGCTGCAGGCGCTGACTGCTGGTCGAAATGTGAAGATGGAATGGGTCTGTGATCTTCAACGCTATCAAACCAAGTTTTCCAAATCAGGGCTTAAACCCCAACAACAGCCCATAGGTCTTTGAAAACATGACAGGAAGGGAACCTCAGGGGTTATACGGACAACCTGCTTGCCCCAAGGCAGGTTCAGCCCTATCTTATTTCCGAAAGCTGTTTGTCTGCTTTGTTCTTTGAAACCTATCATGATGGAGACACAAAACAGGCACTCCAGCTGAATGCACCCCTAACCTTAGAAAGGCTTTCCTAACCTTAGTTCATTTTAATGGTGAGCTTTTCTTTACATAAATGTCCCATCTACTCCAAACTCCTCTTCCATGTTCTCCTTGATTTCTGATCCTTGCCATTACTCTTCTCCAGGCCATTTTCAGTAGGTCCACAACTTCCTTTAAAAGTTATGTCCAAAAAGTGGACCAGCAGTCCAGCTGCTCCCTAATACTGGCTAGGGCAGAATTGTTTTCTCTGGTTTTATTTAAATGTACCTCATGAAAGCATATGCATTTTTATGACAACAACAACAAAAATAGGTCAACTTTGCAATGTTCTCTTGAATCACAAAAGCAATTTCACCTATCGAGCAACCAGTTCCCCATCTCCCATCCCTCTAGTTGAGTATCCCTGAGTCCATACTCATGTATCTGTCTTTATTACTGAGTTACCTCACTTTTGTTCAATCTCTTTACAGTCTTGTCCTTTAGCATGCTCAGAGCACTTTTTTTGCGTATTAATTATACAGTTCAGAAATTATGCAAAAGTATTAATACATATGTATGTGTAAAGCACAAAATTTCCTAATGGGATAATGGAGTATTTGAATAACGTAGTATATCACACATTTTTTACGTTTGAATAACGTAGTAAGTATATCACACATTTTTGACAGATGACTAAAAGAGGAAAAAGAGCCGAAAGAGTGGTCATGAAAGTCCATGGTAGAATCAGCTGAAACACCCAGTTTGTCTTTTGTGGGATACAAAAAAATCTCTTCTTTGTTCCAGGACTATGCAAGGACAGTACCCAGCCCAGAGGGCAGAAGCAAAACATAAGGTCAAAACTCAAAACACACTTGGATCAGCTTCAAATCCCTAGACATCAACTTGTCATGTTATATTCCAGTGCTACTGTTCTACCAAAGTAATATTTAGCAACAAGAGCTGCGGCACAGAAATAGTTATACTCAACCGTGGAATAAATCCACATGTTAAGACATTCTAAAATAGTCTAGGCCCACCCATGAAGGCATCTTAAATCTTCAAAAACAAAAGAAACCCCAGCAACTGTCATGGGATCTTGGGGATAGGGAAGTAATCCAAAAACATCCTAGTGTCTATTTAAAAGGAATAACTTAAGTAAGCAGTGGAGTATGTGCTGCGTGCCAGTGGAACGCAAAACTCAGCTGTATTAGGCACCCGTTAGAGGTTTAATCCCTGCTGTGAGTGAACATCTTGCTGCATAACACACTAGTTCTCTGTGTCCTTAGCGCCGCATACGTATGTGCGTTTGTGTGCGTGCATATGGCTGTGGAGGTGCAGAACGAACCTGCACACACTAAGACACATGGCGTGGATCATGCATTAGACTTGGAGATAAAGTACAGAACTGGACAAATCCTGCCTGAAGCCAACTTCTCGTTAACCACAGTGTCCCAGAATAAAGCCACAGGGTGTCCAATGCTCTTCCCCATTGGAGGGAAATGGCTAGCAACCATCTTGTCTGTTTTGTAGGTGCCTTCGAATCCCAGACAGCTGAATTAACTTGCATATGGGGCGTTATGACTACTTTACTTTCTTGAGAGGTACCGTAGTTGAATAACATGTGTATTCATGTTCCCTCTCATTATTAATTCCCTTTTTAATTATGCTTGAAGGGCTCCCAAATCACAACCAAAATCCTGAATATTTGAATTTAAGTAAGTCATACAGACTTCCGAATTGGGGTGGCACTTTGTTTTTTTTCCTTTTTAAAGAGACCAAACATCATAATGCTCATCAAAACCTGAATTGCCTTTAGGCAGGAAGTTGGCGTTATATAAAATATGTGCATGCATGTGTGTGTACAAGTGCATGCAGGTGTTACTCAGTCTGCTTATGTATATATAATGATTCAAGACATTTTTCAGCCTTCAAATTCAGAATTAATAGAAAATACTTTTACACCTAAAAGATTACTTTGGAAAGTTGGATAAAACTCAGTACGTAGGCTGCATCTGAAAAATAAATAGCCAAAACCTGGGGGCTTAGGCACAAAGGTTTCCAGAGAATGATGAGCTGGTGCATATTAATCTATTGGTGGTAGCTGTATGCTTTTATCAACAAATACACGGTAATTCAAGATAATTTGTTTGGAAACAGTATCTTCCCACTGCTGGAGTGCACGCAGCCTAGTGAAAACTGCCATTTGATAAACACATACCTTTCTGTAATGTATTTGTGGGTTTAAGCTGTTGGACAGAATAGGATGTGTCTCATACTAAATGGCAAATTTATAATCCCATGCGATACCACCAAGTTAAAGACCTCAACAAAGCAAAGGTTTGAGAATGCAGGAATAGGAAGCACTTAAATAACACTTTATCCTCAAAGCACTTTGCAAACATTAATTAACATTTCAGTGCTCCCGGGAAGCAAGTAAAACCATGCGGCGTTGCTCTCCTCTGAAGTGGTGAAACACTTTGCCCAAGGCAAGCAGAGTCAGGGGTGCCGCCACACGGCGGGAGTCCCCTCCGTCCAAGGCAACGCGCACTCAGCTAGAGCCTGAACTGGGTTTTACCTGAAACTGCATTTTAGAAAGCATTTTTAGTCTTTGTTTCATTTGTCATCAGTGGACTTGCTTCAATAATGTGGCCATCTGTAAAAAGTTAGTGACATTAAAACACAAATGAATGGGAAACCAGTTCATATAAAGAGGCAAGTCCACCAGATGTCTTCACTTCATTAAAAGTGAAGCAGTTCTAAGAACAACTAAGAAACTCTGCCCTAACCCAGCAGTGCAGATCTGTTTCTTTCCCATTTTCATGGCCTTCTTTGGACTTTGCTCTTTTATTTCCAGCATGCCCATAAGGCGAAATCCATGTCAAGACAGCAAACTTCACTTTATAGAGGTAAGGGACTTGAGCTTTATGGTAATAATGGCTTTTCATGTAAAAACAGTTTGTTTTCCAAAGCCGGGGCCAGGACAAAGATGAGAGCAATTCAGATGTTACTACCACTCCTTGGCTATCAGGTTTCCTACCATTTTCTCCATGAAGCTGCAAAGAGAAATTTCCGTTTCTCAGAGACCTGTCAGTGGCCATCCCATATGGAAAATTGTTATTGAGAAACCTGTATCTCTGGAAAGACCACCAGGAGTAATTCATTCAGTGCCCCAAAGGGCTGCGAGTTAAATGCAGGAGCTCCCTTCTGCTTAGATAAGGATCTCGAGGATGCCAAGATCAATGAGCTCCTTTTCGCATGCTGTGTTGAGCAGGAACCAGGTCCAATTTTCAGTGCCTATCTTAATAAATGCTTCTGAGTAAGACCACTGGGCAATTTACCACTGAAACCCCTGCTTTCTCTGAACGTTACTGTGTTCATAAGGCTATTTTGATCTTGTGCTGGAGAACTGAATGATCCTGAAAGGCTATAACAAGAGCAAAGATCTTTTAGAGGGTCACACGTTTAAGAAAATGAAAAAGGAAAAAAGGGAATAAAGAAAATTACAAATTTTTTAAAATATCAGTATATGAATCTAAAAGATAGGGCTTTAAAGCAGTTGATAATCAGCTGGGAATAGGTAAGAAAGCAGTGGCAAAAAAAAAATCCCAAGAAACAAAACATGCAGCCGCATGGGTGGTTTTAGTGAGTCCATCAGTTGTTGACTCGTTTAGTTGACGCGAAGCCTTTTCTTCGCGGTCGCGCAAGAGCCTGTCAAGCCGGTTCTGGTTCGTTAAGGACTTTGAGGGCTGGACAGACACCCAGCACCCTGCAGCCCGCAGGCCACAGCTCCAAACCACCCGTGTGAGCGGGGGCAGCGCTCACCCTCCGCCATGAGGTACCGCCGAGAGGATTCANCATCAGTTGTTGACTCGTTTAGTTGACGCGAAGCCTTTTCTTCGCGGTCGCGCAAGAGCCTGTCCAGCCGGTTCTGGTTCGTTAAGGACTTTGAGGGCTGGACAGACACCCAGCACCCTGCAGCCCGCAGGCCACAGCTCCAAACCACCCGTGTGAGCGGGGGCAGCGCGCAGTCCTCACCCTCCGCCATGAGGTACCGCCGTGAGGATTCACAGAGCCTCCTGCACGCGCGGCCGTGGGGCTTTGCCACACACAGGACCCGCATCTCTTTAATCCAAGCTGTGGGCTTTGAAAGTCCAGAGCGGCAGTAGAACCTCTCAGGGACTCCTCTTCATCAGCGGACGATGGATATGAGAGGATTACGCTGCTCAGCAAAGGCTGAAGAAGGTCTTCCTCAGTCAAGGGAACCAACACAACTGTGTTTGCACATCTAATGTTCTGCAATTACAAATGAAAGAAGCGATAAAACTGTCAGCTCTGAAAGGCACCCCCAGCACCGGCCAGTGGCGCAGCCCGCGCGGCCCCGGGGGCCCCGGGCTGCAGAGGGGGCTGCGCGGCCTGGTCCAGGCCCGCAGTAACGGAGCAGCAGGGCGGCCTTCTCCCGGCTCTGGGAAGTCAAACCGGATACACAACCTGCTTGCCAAAAACCCGTCCTGTAAGAGCAGCGGCGCCCCGGCCCCGGGTCCACACTATAATCTCCACTATAATCTCCACCCGAACGGCACGACAAGGGAATGGCAAGAGGGAGGACACTTTCCTGCTTTGTGGATGAACTGCATTAGCACCACTGGTCTCTGGCTTGAGAAAAGCCCGTAAGCAGTAGTAGACGGTAGATAAAATAATTTAGAAGCGCTAAAGGAAAGGCGTAGGGGAAGAAAAGGCATTTCAGGGAGGATATAGCCTCCCAGTTTAATGAAACTCTATTTCATTATTACATGAATAAGAAGCAAGAAACAGCCTCCTAGGTGACTCCTGCTCATTTGATTTTTTGTTTTTAATAAAGGACAGGAAAATAAAATACATTGTCCTGGCTTCTCATGTTCTAACAGAAGACAGTTCAATATACAAAATGCTATAATCTGAGTGACCTGTTCCCATACAGAATCTTATTCCCATATGGAGTGGAAAAGAGTCAGTAACAGTCTGTTATCTGTAACACTCACCCTTACGATACCTGCATCAGACACAGGGATGTGTCAAGTAAAAGGAAAAGTGATGAACTTCCTACATGAACTTGTGGCAGCTTTGTCAGATACACTAATATTTATGTTCTTCTTATTCAACATACTGCCTCAATTAGTTCCTTTTTCTGAGAGAAAAAGAAAATTAGTTTTTCTTTTTTTTGGGGGGGGGGGGAGGCAGGGAGCAGAATGAAAAAAAACGAGCCATCGAGTACAGCACATGCGGTGCTGGTACAAAGTTCTGCTCTGTATTCTAAAGACAAGTTGATTCTTCTGTTACTGCTGGCTTTAACCGCCAGTATCCATGTCAGCAAAACCTTCTAATGTTGTACAGATGTCTTAATATTTTGATGACATCCAGATACTTTATTGTTAACAATAATAAATGGTGATGAAATGGTGCAACGAGCACGTCACAGGTTTTCCTCACGAACTGTGGAGGAACTGACGCGGTCGCTAAACTGATGTGTCTGTCCTACCTCGGGATGACCCTCCAGAGCAAGAGGGTCCAGACACATTGCAGCCTGATTGCAAGTAATTATTTTGTTAATGATCCAAGGTGAAAAATATATCTAATTTTTGACTAAAGTCTTCCTATGCTAATGTGTAGGATAAAGAGACTCCTTGGACGCATATTCTTTTTAGCTTAGTAAAAAGGGTATTTTTTTTTTTTTATTTATAACCAAGTGTTGAAAATGTATCAGAAAGAATTTCCAAGCGCAGCCGGAACACCTGGACCCGATATCCTGCTTTGCTGTAATACTGCCTACTTAAGGCTGCCCCGAAAGGCCACTCACACTTCAACTGCTGCAGCATGTCACCACCTTATAAATGTGAGACAATGATACCAGCATTTAAATATTGGTGCCTTGTCAGGCCTTGGCACTGGCCTTCCATTCCCACGTGCAAGGTGCGATGGGCTGGGTTTAAATTTATAAAATCTGAATGACTGACCACAGCCGTGAACTTATGAGTAAAGGCAGAAGCTGGTGGAAGCATCGGGCTCTGAACCTTCAGCTACAGGAACACCCAACTGCACTCAATGTTGCAGGGATGAGGGATGTCAGTGCTGAATGCTGGCCCCTGTGGAACTGCTAAAGTGCAAATACTGTTAAGACTTCAGCCATGAAGAACTGCATTGCATAGAAAAATTCAAAATTTCCCTTCCAGATAAGGTAAATTAATGAATTTCAGCAA
Source organism: Crypturellus undulatus (assembly GCA_013389825.1). Lineage (NCBI taxonomy): Eukaryota > Metazoa > Chordata > Aves > Tinamiformes > Tinamidae > Crypturellus > Crypturellus undulatus. The sequence goes on along the minus strand of VWPW01031467.1, from coordinate 63,350 downwards.
AACTTTTACACAAAAAGCTTCAGAACACTTGAAGGTATGTCATTACATATGTCACAATTCATAAGTCAAAGCTTGGAAATGAAAATAGCATCTCTTTATTGATAGTCTGCCACAAATCATCGTATAAGCTTAGAGTTAGCCAAAGTATCCGCTATGTGGGAAGATCCTGAACATTGCAAACATATCCGCAATGAAGTGGATGCTTTTGTATCGCAGGCAACAGGTGTCCTGTTGCCAGTTCTCGATACGCTGCCATCTGCAGCAGAAGTTGCCTCGCTGTTAGCACTGCTGTTTTACACAAGCTGCAGGAGGCTCAACAGAGTCACTTGCTCTTCAGCATCGCCAGCACACTTAGGATGTACTTTAAGGTTAAACTCCACTGGTTGCAGTGGATTCCTCTGTCTGGGAGTTCAGCTTGTACACAATGTCTGCAGGACTGGAGTTCACGATTACAAAAACTGCTACGAGGGGGAGAGAACAGACAAACTAAGACAGGAATTCCAACAACTCACCGCATCCATCGTACTGAAGGAAATCGGTATCTTTACATACTACTGAATGTTAAAAACAAACAAAGATGTTTAAGCACAAAGTATATATTTATACCAAATAAAACAACTGAAAAAGTATTACATAAAGAAAAAATAATGTAACAGAATGTACTTAAGTACCTAACTTACAGTCATGCTCATATCTAAAAAAGTAACATTGGTAACTAATATATATAATTTTGACAGGGGTGCATTTAAGAGTTCTCTAACATATAACATTCTAAATGTGGAGAGTATTTTTTCCAAGATACAGAAAACAAATTACTTGACACAGGCATGCCTGCTAATTTGTATAAAAAAAAAAAAAAACATGCTTGTAATTGAAAAGGTCACTTTAGTACTAACTTTACAAGATGTATGAAAGCTATGTCATGTTAATCATGTTGAAAGTGTCTCTTCTCCTTTTGCACTGGTGAGCGCCAACACTGACTGGTACAATGTTTGATCCACACAGTTTCCTGACACCGCAACCTGTTTGCAGGCAGGAGCCCTGCTCAGGTGCATGGCACTGTGCAGCTCCCTCTGGCTTCTGCATGTAGTGTATTTAACTAAAAGCTATTACAATTATTACAATGATTTGCTTCAATATATACATCAGTATAAAATGCTACCCAGAACACTTTTGCATTTCAAACAATTTTAACCACTTCATCAAACAATGCACTTGCAGAATAAAAAAAAAAATCCAAATTAATGTTGATTGCCAACAATACAGCATCTCTATGGTATGTTTCCTAACAAACAAAAGAACGGAAATGTATTTAAAAAAATCAGTTAAAATAAGTATCACAAAACTGAATTAGTGTTAAAGCAGTTCAAGGATTCCCAGTTTGTCAGTATCTACCCTAAGCAGTGCTACCCAAATACAGTATAAGCGATTTAGTGTTTCTACAATGAGAGGAAAACATTCAAATATTAAAGCTGTGTCAAACACACAAAAGCAAGGAAATAAGATTTGTTCTATACTCATCCTTATTGTACCTTGGTACAGCATGTCAGGAGTTTGCACTGAGAGCACTATGTGCTATTACACCGAGATACAAGTGGGGAAGACAACTGAAATGGAAACAGTTCTGCATCTCCTTGCTGCTGTGGTTTTAAGTCTGGCAATTTGAGTTATATTTAACAGCTTAGTGTCATTTTTTTTCCTGAAGGGAAGAAGACAGAAATCATAATGAAATTGTAAAAATGCTACTAAAACCTTATCTTGGACACAGTATACTGCTTTAAGAGCTACTGTGTCATTGCACAATAAAAGTGGCTACACTGAAGGTGTAGCAGAACATATGTCATCGTGGATGTGTTTTGAAAATTAGTGTTTATAACCTGCCTGTATTCCATTCCAAGACATAATTTTGCTTATTTCAAATACTTAGGTACTACTTAGGTAAAGCAGTAAATTTACATTTAGCGTGGCAAATTTCAAATCTCTGCCTCTGCTGCTTCGGTTTGTAATAAAACAAACTCTTATTTCAGAGTTTTCACACCTTAAATTATTCTAAAACATATCTGTCTCTGAAGCATATAAAAAAATCCAAGTTATTAAATGGGTTTTTTTTGTATTACTGATTTGTGCCTAACTTGAAAAATAAACAATTCCTTAAAAATCCACCCCACTCCCAATTAGTTCCTGTTAGCTGGGATTTTCTAAAACCAAGTTTCACCCTTTCACACCAGTATCTCTACAGCCTTGTCACACACCCTTGAAAATAAGGGCTCACGCTGGGAACTGTAACAAGCCCTTAATTACAGAGGTCCTAACTGGTGACACCATCATTCACCAAAAAAAAAACAAAAACAAAAACAAATCACAAAACTTCATAGCTTATACTGAAAGTTTGATTCATGCTCACTTTGTTCATTTAAAAATACTCTTTGGAAATGGTGTCAGCTCCTGCAGACAACTTAGTGACACATCTTTTCCTGTTAAAATATAGATAACTCATATTCACCTCTACCCCATGCTAAGCTCTACTACTAATATACATGTCATTACTTGCTCATGTCACCATCTACCACGTATCTTTACAGTCTTCTACATATAGTACCCAGGGCTTATTTTTCACCGAACAGAATTTGATAACTATTTTACTTAAGAGTTTCAGTGAGGACTTCTTCCTTTTGGTGTGCCAGCATTTTCATTGCAACGTAGAGTGAAATCAATAGTTTAAACTATTTTTCCATGTTAATTTAAGATAAGCTGTCTATATGTTTTTCTTCCATTAAGGATTTTTAAAGCTAAATTCACTTAGATATCAAAATTGAAAATCAGAGAGAGATTAGGTGCATCTGTCATCTTAAAATCATTTCTGCCGCTTCAAAATGCGTGTAAAAACTACATACCAGACTTAGGAATCTAACTTTTACGCTTCAGATCAGATTGTAATTCAAAATTATTGCAAATAAACATGAAAAATAAGCCACTGGTCATGAATTCTAATGATTACATTCAAAGCTAGCCTTTAAAAAAGTTACAGGCAAAACACACTGTTTTATGTACTCACTAGCTTATTAGGCTATAATAGGCATGTTTTAGGTATAAAAAAGCAGACAATTCAGATTTAAATAAGACTGTGTGAAATCAGAAAAAAAACTTAGATTTCACTATTAAAAAAAGAACACCTATAATTACTTCCCACCCTACAGCTACAGTTAAAACAACTAACAAAAATAATCAAACTATTTCTGACAAAAGTTAGGCTAGAATATGTGGCAACAATCAAAGTTCATATATGTTTCTATGTAAAATGACTGACTCATGATTTACTATAACATAAAATATGAACAAGAGCACTTTGTGACTAATGAAAGAGCTATTAGTAGAAACACAATGTCAAACAGTCTTCAGCCCTCCTTTAAGTCGTATATCCAAATCAGTATTGACTTCTTTTGACCAGATACATCATTTTTGGTTTGTCACACCAGTATGTCATGTTTTACCACTTGCCACAGGCAGCAGGAGACAACTAGCTGAGCAAACTACAAGCACTGACATGCAGAAATTAACTTGCAAATCTGAGTACTTAGATAAGGTGATATGCAAGCGCACACTAGGACAAAAGGAATGGCATTCGTCACCCAAATAGGCTCATCATCCCTTCCCACCCCCCTTGAACAGTAGTTGCAACAGCAATAGAGAAAGATCAAGAAGATGTCTGTTCTTCAGAGTCAACTGTGGAAAAAAGTCAGCAATATATAACAGCAGCGATGGACAAGGAAGAGCAAAATGAAAGAATCTTGTTGAGTACTTGTTCATTTACTTTTTCTGAACACAAGCCCACGTTTGCCACACTGGCTTGCTCTGAACTTCAGATACAGATGTCCTATTCTCCTTAGATCCTTCACAGATTTAGAATTCAGTCTCCCTGAGGCCTCTATAACCAAGTAAGAAAACTCTCTTTATCTAGCTTGGTGGCTGCCAAGACAGACTCCATGTCATTAAGGATGTCGGAGCTCAAAGCCTCTTGCAGACTTGGCATCAGTTCCTCTCCTTCTATGTTCATCCCATCTCCTTCCAGTGTCCCAAGGTCCACATTCGTCCCTGGAATGGCTTCAAGGTAGTCTGGGAAACGGTTCTGATGGGACGGTATGTTACTTTGGCTGATACTGTCACCTATTCATAATAGAAAGCAAGATGGATATTGAACACGTTGGAATTACCAAGCCCACTACTTATCAGGACAACTAGCCAAAAATTAGTCCAGCTCTCTTACATCTTAGAAGCAGATTCACAGAAATCTATCCCAAGACTGCAGAGATATAAAGAACATGCCTTTGTTTCAACTTTTTCCACTTCTGGACTTTAATCTCTACTGATCAGGTTTTTATTTTTCTTATTTTTATATTTAAAAGACAACACTGACAAGTCAAGTGTTTTGGAGTAATATTACGTAGTAGTAATGGATAAGGTAGGTCCTTAGCTCAGAACAAGTAATGTTAACACACAAATAAGCAAACGGACACTCAATTTCTGCTTACAGAAGTGATATCATTTATGAACTCCTCCCATATAAAATTTATTATAGGTATACTTGTCACAAATCCAACTGTAACATTTCTAAAAAGAGAAGGCGGCAGAATGCTGGGGGAGTACCACAGCTGAGCACTTTGTGGACACAAACATTGCTGAAAAATGTGCATTAAGGTAAACAAAAAACAAACCTGTATCCATCTCATCAACACTGTTCAGAAAGTCATCGGGGGTTCTGGGTACACTGTAACTGCTCATGCTAAGTCCACTGTCTGTGCTTTCATCTCTGGAGTGATATGTTCCACTATAATAGAGGAAAAGCAGCAAAAAAATGAGAGTAGTGCACTGAGGATAAAACATTAAAATGATTAGAAGACCTAAGGTTTAGAAGAAATCTTGAGGGCTCTGATGGCATTGTTATCATAAGAAATGCAGTACTCTAATTAAAAGCTGAAGACTTGTCTGTGTGAGATGAAGGCTTTTACCACTTAAGACCTTATTATTTGGATTCAATTTTACTTGATGAGAACATACTTGAGCAGTTTTAAGTAAGTGCCTGCATTGTTTTAAAAGTAATTTCACACACACTCACAGTCACCACAAACCCATTACAAATGTATCACAGATAATCTCAGATAAAGCTTAATAATGGTATAGCATTTCACACTTTTTTATAAGAATAAAAAAATATATAAATGCTCATGTCCTGTTGTTTAATCACCCACTGAAATTATTTTTAGCTCTCTGCTGTTATAAATAGGAGTTAGAGCTGGAACTACTTTAGCAATTCTTCAATTGCTTCCCACTGTTGCATTACTACTAGTTCAGTTATACATGTCACAGCAACAGACCTAATGTAATCAAACACTGGTACAGAAGCCATCCTGCAAACCAACCCTGTTCCAAATGATCTTGTTGACAGAACAGTTAACAAAACAGAGGTTGCAAAAGGCCCTATATATGTTGCGTTCTTATTGCCATCTCTACTAGAAGAACAAGCAAAACCAAGCACACTGGTGGAAAATTTTGAAGTTTAGAAGGAAATTTAGTTGTTGACTTCCTTATAAAGTAGATAAACTGGAAGAACCACAAAAAATACTGGCAAGATTCCAAGTTATTATCTTAAGCAGAATAATTACTTTCAAAACTTTATTTTTCCCTTCAACTACTTGCTATACAAGACAGGCACAAGTCTGCAAGCCTTAAGCTCGGAGAGCCTTAAAGATGCAACAGTCATACTGTTGAGCAGCTGCAGAAGTACAACCCTGCATGGTTACTATGAGCAAGCTCCACAAGGTGTCTTCAAATCTTTCACATGTCTTCATTTGTGGCAGCATTCACTAAGAATCCTTACTGATTTTCCATCTTGAATACAAAATGAAGTTTAGCTTCATGTGCAGCTCAAATTAGCATGAAGAAATACTGGTCCTTCTTGTAATGTGCTCATGACACGTATAAGCATATACCTTGTTGTTAAGTATGGAGAGGCAAAAGAAGGTAGTTGAACAGCTGTTTAAGACTGGATGCAAGTAAAATGCCAGCAACCATGAACACATGTTAGATTTTACAAACATTTCTACATAGCTGTAGCACAAAAATTTAGAATAGTATCACCATACATTTGATAACCACTTAGTCTATTATACTTTTTTTCTTAATCCTGCAGAAGTCTTATTGAAGCAAGCTATTTAAAATTTCTGTGAAAAACATTTGTGAGGTGAAAAGCTAAAAACAACTGAGACTATACTTCTTTTCCTTCCAATCACTCCTTAACATACACTTTCTCTGCCCTCCATTTCAATGGGGATCCCTTCCCTTAAGTCATGCCACCCATAATTATTGCATGCAACTTAACAGCATTATCCAAGGAAGAGCTCCTTTAAGAAATACTTGCTAAAATTATCCATGTATGAAAGAAGAAAGCAAAAATTAGAGAAGTTAAAGAGAGTATTATCATCACCACCAATATATATTTAATACACAAAAATATATAAACAAAGTGGTAAATCAAAAGGTGAAACCACCTAAAAAGGATCTTACTGCGGAATGTCCCATTTTAAAAATAAAATATGCAACGACCATAAATACTAAAGACACAGGCAAAGGATTTAGTGGATAAATGAACACATCACTGTACATCATCTTAATCCTCTCAAAAATACCATTTTCTGGTACTCTTTGGGTGTTCTTTTTATGTAGGCAGTGGAAAATATTCACACTACTTAAAACTTTGGATATCCATCAAACCTCAGCACCCAAAAGAAAACAGTCTCATCAGGAAATTTATGCAACTTAATTAGATAAAAGCACCACCATACGCCTGAAATTTAGTGTAGGTGACATTACAGAGATCTCTGGAGCAAAATTACTGGACTCCTGTATCCGACAGACACAGCTACTCATACCAAAAAATATCCCTTCAGAAGTCCCCCTTTCTGTTAGCAATATGCAGTAAAACGCAGTGATGCACAGAATGTTATCCAGAAGACAACAGTGCTCGAAGCAAAATGCAAATTAAAATATATTGAGCTCAAGTCTGGCACAGATTTTTCAGATTTTCAGCATTTTTCTGGGGTAGATGGACGCACCAAAGAAACCAAATCAACCAGCCAAACGTGATTAGCCATTTGCAGCTGGGCAAACTGTAACTGTGCTTTGTAGTAAATAGTCCATGCTAATCAGCAACCTTTCAAAAAAGTAAAGGTTTGAATTTGTCCCTGTGGTCTTCTTATTTCTAACTCACCTAATCACACAATAGTTGAGGCTGAAGCGACTCTTAGAGATCATCTACCTCAACTCTCCTGCTCAAGTAGGGTCACCTAGGGTTTGCTGCCCAGGATTATGTCCAGGTGGCTTTTGAGTATCTCCAAGAAAGGAGACCCTGGGCAACCTGCTCCAGGGTTCAGTCACCATCACAGTACAGAAGTGTTTCCTCATATTCAGACAGAGCCTCCTATAAGATCACCCCTCAGTCCTCTCTTCTCCAGGCTGAACATTTCTGCATAGGTAAGGATCACAAAAGACTCCAGAGTGGATTTCATGGAGAACTTCTCCTCCCTCTAACAGAAAGTTTTCTAATCAGATTTGTCTGTGTAGGTGATAATCTTCCTGAAGCACAAGCCCCAAACTCGAAAATAGCACTTATTTTTACAGCAATTGTGCCACTACTTTGTTCTCAACAGGAAAAGCCTACATTCTCGATTTGGTTTTCTGATATATACAAGCACAACGTGCCTTGAGAAGGAACCTTTTCTCCCTCTCCCAAAACATTAGCACATGCAATGGTTTGTCTGTGTGTGAAGAGAAAGGGCCAACTTGTGACAGATATAATTTACACCACCTAAACTACCAGAATGACTAGACTCAATTGGCAAGAGAGAGCATAACCTCCACCTTGACTAAATTTACTTGTTTTGAGAACTGGAACGAGGATAGTGGGGAGACAGAGAGAGAAACAGAGAGACAGAGGGAGAGAGAGAGAGAGAGAGAGAGAGAGAGAGAGAGAGAGAGAGAGAGAGAGAGAGAGAGAGAGAGAGAGAGAGAGAGAGAGAGAGAGAGAGAGAGAGAGAGAGAGAGAGAGAGAGAGAGAGAGAGAGAGAGAGAGAGAGAGAGAGAGAGAGAGAGAGAGAGAGAGAGAGAGAGAGAGAGAGAGAGAGAGAGAGAGAGAGGGAGAGAGAGAGAGACAGAGGGAGAGAGAGACAGACAGAGAGACAGAAAGCTGGAGAAGTCTCCTGGAAAAGGCAAAAACAAAGGTAACTAAGCTGGCAGAATATCAACCACTGCAAAAGTTGCATACACTGAAAATACTTCCTTAAGGATGAAAAAGCTAACTATGAGAGATGGCAATATATCAGTTATACAAAAGAATAGGAAGGAAGAAAAAAAAAGGAGGTTTATAATTGCACAAAGAGTTTTCAAAGATAGTAACAGTATGAGCTTCTAGAGTTACGGCAGGTATTGGCTTGCCCAATTGTAAAACACTACATAATGTTGACCTCTTACCTTACAAGTAGGTTGGAAACTATACTGACGGTAAAAAAACATGAATGTTATGACTTACATTGAAAGAACAATGAAGAATCTTAATGGCTTTTTCACGAATATAGTAATATACCATCTAAGAGAAGAAGGAACGTATTTTTCTAATTCCTGGGCACTAACAATAAGCATCCTAAAGCCAGGCTAACATTTCAAGGTAGAAATGCAGAAATACTTAATTTCTCTCTCTTATGCTAGGAGATACCGAGTTGCTACCGCTTTAGAGTGCTGACAAAACACTGTCTGATTAACAACTACAAAATTAAGTATTTAATAAACAAATCCCTTAAATTGACTGAGGTTTAACTGCTTGATACTATGGAGTGGATTTAAAAAAAATTACATGGCTCACATTTTATTCTTTTATCAATTTGATCTTTTTTCCCTCCTAGTTGTTACACAAAAATATAGATGTGATGTATCTGAAGCCACACCAGCTTGCCCAAAATTGCATTAGTTAAAACATTTGCAGGTTGTAATTAGAACTATTATTTCCAACAAAACAAACACTCAGAGGGTTTAGGGGAAAAGTTATATGAATAGCAAGAGACTATCTTGTAAAAGTTTTAACTCTTGAATAAAGAGAGAACTTAAAATAAAAACATTTAAAGAAAAACATGCTACTATTTGCAGACATAATATTAACAAAGTAAAAATACTGCTAGGCTAAATACCTGAAGTAGAGGGAAGGGGTGAAGGGAGAAACCTTAAAATGAACCTCAAGGTGTAGTTCTGAATGAGCCTCACAGTTCATTTATCTCATAGCAAGCTATTCACAAATTCTTCTGAGTCAGTAATTTGAAGTGACTGTTAGTCAACAGATTATGCAGAGGCAAACATGTTATGACTTTGAATAAAAAAACCTTCCTACAAGTCTGAACAGACTACTTCCTCCCACAGGAGACAGCTTTTAATCCTCAACTTTTACTAGACTTGCCATTTAAGGAAAGATTCATTTACAGCTGTGGCTTTTGGCACAGACAGATGTTCAAAATAAACTATTACATGTACTGAACAGAATCTTAAATCAATTTCCCCCCTCTTCCAGTAGCTACTCCTACAAACCTGTTAAGAAAGGGGTCAGAACTATTTGTAGTCATTGTTCTCAGTTCCTGAGACATTCCAGGAGATGACACGGGATTTTGAGAACCACCGTCTTGTTCCATTGTTGGAAGCTGGCTACGTAGAGCCAATTCCTAAAAAAGGGGAAGGAGGAGAAAAGAAAAGATGTTAGGCATGTAAATACACTTTTCAAATATGCAAAAAAAAAAAAAAAGATATTATAGGAATTATAGGATAATTGATGCTTTAAAGTTTTCAGTTATCATATATAAAGGAAATAAGTTTCTGCAGACAAAGCAGGAATTTTCATTGGCTTCAGTGAAAAACTGTTCATCTAGTCATGCCCTGTACTACAGTGACTTCATTGTAAATATACTTATGTACATTAGAATTTTACATTTACATACATAGTTTCAAGTTTACTTTAGTATCCTTTTTCTAAGTCTTTTCTTAAAAGTCAAAAAGAGATGTGAACACTTCCTGACTCCTATACAGCTATGTCTGCTATCTTTTTTTTCCCTATTCCTTACAGTCCCTGGTTAGTTCTAATTTCTTTCTTATTCATCCAGCAACACTTGAGAGTCTTTCCTTAAAAGTTTCTGTTCACTCCCCCTGTTGAGGCATATACTTCGACGTTGCTGTAAATCAGTGACTTCCTCCATCTGTAAATCTTAAAATTCTTCAAATCCATGACAACTTCTTAGAAAAATCAGGAGTCTGCCTTTTTGAAGTTACAATTTACATCTCTACTTTTATTTCTCTTACTGTACACCAAATAATCAATGTATAACCATTTCATCCATCCATATAAAACTTTTATCATCACTTTTTAACATAAAATGCACAAAACTAAAGGTGGAGGTTGTGCAGAGATATTACTTCCTTGCTTTTGTAACACTTCCATGGCTAAAATATATGAAAAATACCCTTTTTTTGAACCATCATGAGTGGCTCAACAAGTCTGTGTTTTGTTAATACAGAGATTGGTCTTGTGAACACTATTAGTAGTATATTATTTTCTACCTCTGCTTAGGAAGCTAGCCTTTTATAAAGACAACACTCAAGATTTCTCAAGTTGTAAAATTAGGGGTCTTTACCCATTTCAAACACAAAACTGAGTAAGTACCACTGCAGATTTTTAAAATATAAAATTAAATTTCATTTCCCATTTTTTCCAGTTCTTCACTGAAGTGTTTTCATTTAAAAAAGTCTAAGACAACTTTCTTTTCTAGTAGACTGTACCAAGCATACAATGCTCCTCTATCACCTGCTCTCCTTCTTTTCTTAACATGATAATGCACATTCTGGTGCATTATAATTCCACATATCCCTTTTATAGCAAGCTTCACGTCTTGCAGTAGAAGGTCTTCCCACTCCAGGTGCTCAGACCCTGTGGAAATATCTGAATGTACCAAATGTTTTTGTCACATCCAACTGTCTCCCCTAGGTAAACACAGTCCATTCATTAGGTTATGCAAAGGTGAACATGTTATGTTCTAATAAAATGTAATAATATTCCTTCCCCTCATTTTCTCATCAGAGGAAGGCAGGCACCATTTATGCAGTTCTGTAGGCTTATTCAAATGTCTTTCTTTTTCTTATGTAATAAAACTGAGTGCACAGAACATATAAAATTTACTTCATATCTTAGCTTACAAGCTTTATTAGTCACATTAGCCTTAATCCAAGAAGGGCCTGATATTCATACGATATACAAATGGAATCACCATTTTGTTTTACTTAAATACAGTTTGCTTTCCAGGAATGCTTCCCCAGTGGTGATCTGAGGGAAATCTTAAAACATCCCCAGAATTACTCACTTTCATCACATACTTTATGTCCTTCCTCTGGAGAGCAGAAAAATTCCTCCAAACACCACCTGAGCCTTTCCTTCTCTGATAAACTTCCATTATAAGATATCACTACTTTCATTAGTTAGTTTACTTACTATTTTCCCAATAAAAACAAGGGAGAAAAAAGTCATTTGATTTTGCATCACTGCATTTAGATTCTTTTCAGTCTTAGGTTCACACCTGCCATAGGTGCATTCTTTACTGCGACATCAGAGCAGTTAGTTAACAACTCCCCAGTTCCTATATTCCTACAATAGTTTAGATGTGGCAAGAATTCCCTGGCCTTTCCCCTTTGCTCTGCACAAGGCATTTTTGTCTCTTTAGGCTGCAATCCCTGACTAGGAAACAGGGAGCAGAGCGCACAAGTGCCACTCTGCAGAAGAACCCAAACTGGAGACCAGCAACCCAACAGCTATGCCCATGGAAAGCCAACTGGAATCCTTTCTGCCCACAAAACCCTGAAATGACATTACATTTCGTGGGAAGGGCCTGCTCTACCACACCTTCAGTAATGCCTAGTGATCCCATATTGGAAACACCACCAAAAACCAACCAGGCACCAAAACACAACAACGAATCACATGCAGGTCTCCTTTTCAAGGATTACATCTGATGTTTCTTGCACCACAGTGGCAGAAAAGAAAGAAAGATTTCTCCTCTGTACCTTAGAGGTGAAGAAAAAGAAATCAGTACAAAGGAATTAGCAATATGCAAAGGGAGAAAGTTACCTTTGTATTTTCTAAATACTTGAAGCGCAGGAGCAATTGAATGTAGTTTTGTCAATATATGACCTTGAAATAGCACGATAAAAATAAGTGTAGCTAAGATAATGGGTAACTATAAAACATAATAATATTTCACTAAAGATGTATTAAAAAGATTCACATAAACTGGGAGACAGATAATATTAAGTTTAATACTAATTTTATCTTTGTTTCAACAAGCAATGCCAAAATACAAATTTATAACATTTTGCATTAATGCTATTTATTCAGAGCAGGAAGAACTACAGGAAAGAGTTAGGAGGAATGCAGGATTTATTCGAATCTGCTCTAACTAGGAAGAATGCTACCCCCGACACTCGCTCAACAAACTTATGTCAACCTTACGGTCTGAAAAAGAAATTACCACAGTGAATACCTGTTGAGAAACAAATGTGGTGATTTTTAATCACTCTATAACATATCAGATGTTTTCTACAAGCCCTCAAGAATATGTGGTCTATTGTTTTTTAAAGATGCATAGAAAGAAAATCACATAGCTTGAAGAACAGTCTTTTTCTTCCCCCCTTATAAAATTGATTTGCAGTGAACTTGGTTTATGTATTACCCAGAGTTTAAAAAATGTTTGGGAGGATACAAGCCTCCCCATCTCCAAACAGAGCAATGTGAACTCTAGGTTTTAAATCATGCTTTAAAAACATAACCTTATTAGAAGTATACAAAGTCTGGAGGCAAAAATGCAACCATGACAAAATCCTGGCTTCAACTTCTGTGACTTGATCTCATCCTATTTTTGTAACTTTATTTTTTTTTTTAGTCAGAAAAATAAAAGCTTAGCATTCCCATTGTTAGTACAAAATCTGAATTTTGGGTATTACACACAAGGCCAAAATGATCAGTCATCTCCTTGGGGAAAGTAATTTTAAAAATAAGGCCAGCATTGTGTAATTTATCTGGTGGGCCTTTCCCAAGTTTTTTTCATAGTTGCTCAAGGATTAAGCTTTACACAATTCCAAGTCATTCACACCATGTCCAAATTAAGTTTATAAAACTACTCTTTTCAGAGTACTTCTGTTTTTACTTTCATCATACTTTTGAGGAAAAGTGAAGATGGACTCTCTTGTGTCTTTTGATAAATTTATCCTTTAAAAAGTCAATTATTAGTTTTCTTTCCTGCTCAAACTATCACTAAACACTGCTCAACTATCGCTCTTTCCACAAGCTTCCCTGGGATGGTGAGAGGTAGCAAGGGGAACAGAAGACCACTCCATCTCTACACAGACCCTCTGCACAAATTATTTCTTCACTTTAAATATTTACGTTCTTGTTGGAGATACGCAAAGTTCTAGCATATGTAGAAAAGAAACAGGGAAAGCACACGGGTAGAAGACAACGAACAAATTCAGAAACAAAGTTACGCAATTAATGAAGAGTAGGAGAAAACACAAATCATCCAGTGTTGCAATTGTGAAAACCATCAAAACTGATGCAAGAGGAGCACTGATGGAGAGACAGTTAACTGTATCGCACTCGCTTGGCAAAGGAGTCGTTTCTGTGTGTTGCCTTTTGCCTATCTGTGAGCAAGGGATTCCGGGTAACCACCTCCAGTCCCATTTGCGAGAGCCGGCAGGGCAGCACGGAGCAAAGGAGATGTTCACAGCCAACCTGGCTCCGCAGGCCCTGTGGTGGCAGTGCTCTGCACTCTGGGTGCTCTCGGCGGCGCCTCGAGACACGGGGCCATGTGCGAGGAGGCAGCTGCTCTGCCAACCCCCGTTTCTGCCTGCAGAGCTGGTACTCAAGGCCATTCCAAGCTCAAACAGGATTCATTTTTCCGGCTGACCAATTGCTTTAGCAGTACTTCTAGCTTACAAAAAATCATTTGAAACTTTTCTTACAACTATTCTGTATCTTAACTGTGACAAACGTACACACTAAAAGCATTACAGTTAAGACTGAGCTGACGCGACATGGTCCCTGCACTCCACTGTGCGTCCCTGTCATGCAACCCAGGTATCTTTTTCACTGTAATACTTCCAACTACTAATACTCAACATTTCCCTTTAAATTGGAGTATGAAATTATAGTACGAATATTACAGCTTTGCCACACAAACTTTGAGATTTAACTCAAATCTATTGCTTTCAGTAAAGAATAAGGTTATACTCTGTCTCAGAAATCAAAGAACTTTTAAAGTACTATGTACACAAGAATATAGTTCTCAAGAACTGTAATGTTGCTTTTATACAAAAAGCAACTGAGTTTCACATTTTGTGTATTTTTGTGCCAGTCAACATAGCCCCATCCCCCAGATGTAGCCACACAGGACTCCCTTTCACTACTGCATGACTATTTATGTCCAGTTGTGTTTGCATTTTCCGGGTTCTCTTTAAATACTACCATAAAGTGCTGCTCATAAGAAATAAGACAGTTTAAAGCAGTAAATAGGTTAAGGAACCACTTCATCATTTCTTAAAAACATCCATTCTGAGTTGTACTTTCCAATGCTTTGTCAGAACTTCTGACTATATTTAACAGAACTTCAAGGCACAAACTGAGAGTCAGTGTAGCCTGCCCTGACTTCTAGCTGCTGTGGGTTACATATCATCTCCAAGGGGACAGTTCCTGAGTCACTTTATATTGAGGATTTGTCTTGAGGCCTTTGTGTACTCCCACCCTCTGCTGAGCTGGAACTACCATTTGTATGGCTGTACATTGAGACAAATTAGAAAACTGACTAAACTAAAAAATGATTTTTCTGATAGCTGCCTTTCTCTGATCTGCCTCACCGCGTAGCCACACAAATGCTTTGGCTACTATATTAGGAAGAACAGTGAGTGAATTCATCCATTTTGGCTGCCTTATTAATTAAGGCAGTCTCTGACAGACAGCTGAGCGCACCAATGTTTTTACCTGCTGCACTCCAATTTGCCAGAGCTTGTCTACCAGAGCTCTCAATTGTTTTATTAAGAAGCAAATATTTTGCTAAACAACACTACACAACTCCCCGGTGACAGTCTTCAGCTCCAATTTAGGCTGGCTCTACATGGGCCTTTAAGTATTACATTGAATTAATTTCAAGAGCCACGGCACTGACTTCCCCATTGCACAGGCATGCTGCCATACGTGTTAGCCTAGTGGGACTTTATAGTCAGGCTCTGTGCAACCGATACACATCAAAAGACATATCTGACGAAGTATTTGAACTAACTTCTAGCTGTATAAAATGCAAGAGCTTTCCTACAAGCAGATGTCTATTGTTGTTAGAAGCTCAATTTAGTGTAACAGACCAAAAAACAAGTTACATCATTAACTGCAAAGCCTTGTAGAAGTCGTCCATTGAATAACATAGCTTGTTACCTACTGGAATAAAATATTCCTGCTAAAAGTAAAATAAGAACAAATCAAGGAAATTTGAGATAACTACACCCCAAATTGATTTCTGTCTCCTTGGAACCTTCAAGATCCACTTCTGATATTGCATGGGCTGCTCGATATCCTTAGCTCTGTGCTACTGCTCTTCAGCAACATCTCAGTACTGGTTTTGGAGAGTAAGCAATTGGTTACAATCACTGTGAAAAAGCAACATTAAAACACTAAAACAGAAGAGTCAAGGTTTGCTATTAATAAAAAGAGCTAACAAGCGAACAGAAGAAAAGAGAAGGATACAATAATTTCTAAAATAAGAGGGGTTAGATGTTATTTGTGTTATTACAAAATCAATCAAGAGCACAGTTTTAAATGGAAAGACCTTTGTCGGAAGGACTCTTCATTGCATCTTATCTAGCTCTTCTCAAGACTTTGTACATAGCAGATCTCTTTTGGGATGAGGCATATCACACACCACTGCCCCTATCAAACATCAAAGAATCAAGCAAAAGGAAACCATGGGGCACAATGCAGCTATAGAAATTACTCTGTGTGAGTTACTTTCCTTTTGAATTTTGTAAATATAATTACTGAAAAATATCTCTGAATATTAGAGTAAAAAAAATGCTATATTTAAAATGACTGGCCAAATGGCCAGGTTCAGTACCTTATCTGTGCTTAAAAAAACAAAAACAATTCTGAAAATAGACTTACATAACTTGGTGAAAACGGTTGCAAAGCATTTTTATATCCTTAATCTAGGTCATCTTCAGATAACATGTGGAGGGGAAGGAGGAGAGTCAAGAGACAACCCTATTAGGGATTAATTACCTGTAAAGTGGTCACTGGGCACCATTTGGACTGCGATGTGAACAAAAGTATAATCAGTTATGAAAAAAAATAAAGCATTTGAAAGCCACAGCAGTCACCTGGAATGCACCAACATTCCTGTATGCAGTCTGCATCTTTCTTTAAATCATGAAACACTTTCATAGGCCAAAGTAGTACTGCACTCCATTCCCCAATGGAAGAAGCTACAAATCTGCAAAATAATGCTGATTTATTGTATACACATTTACGCTGCTAGTTCCTCTTATTTTTATAATGGCGTATGGAAGGCAAAAAATCCCAAAGTCTGCAGTAATACTAACTTCACTACCACCACAGAAGGCGCCTGCACAATTTGAGCCCTTGTTTTTAATGCTGCCTTCCTTGCTTTCTCCTGAGAAGAATGCCACAAACCTGACAGCAAAACAGCTTTACACTGACTATGCACAAAGTGACCCAAAATATTAACTGATGAATTAATAATGTTATCCTGTGAAATTAGTATGTTCCCCTCTATCTCAAGATTTATCTTAACATTGAAGAAGTCTGCCTGACTGTTGATTAAAGTGTTCCGACTTTGATTTAAGTTGATTAAAGACGTCAATCATCAGTTAAAGAAACTTAAAAAAAGAAAATTCACAGGAAATTGAAATAATCTTTCAAAAACATTAATTATTTAGCCCTGAAAGTGCTTATAACTTAATTAGTTACGAGTGAAGATGCAACAAAAAGAAATGACTCAGCTGACAGGGTGCGAGTGGTCACAGATCTTTGCATATTGTATCTGCAAACTCTTCCTTGTGATAAGAAAAAAAACACAGGGAACCAGGACAGAGAATCAGAAAAGTATTTTATTATTTTTTAAAAATAAAATAAAAAAATCACGCATTCCAGGTATGCAGAACCACAAAAACAGTGGCCCAGAGATAACAGAAAGGTGAGCCAGAAAGCAGAACCAGGCAGAGGGACAAGGAAGCAGGACAGCACCTGGCTCTGTAAGACAAGGATCTTATTACAGTGCTGGAGGAAAAGTGCAGATACTCGAAGGGCAAACATACACACAGGAGCTACAAACTGGTTGTAACAAACTGATCAAATCGCAAATGTGCCATTACCAGCTACAGTCAAATTAAGAGAAATTAAGCAAAAACAAATGAACAAAAAACACTTGCGGCTTGAGCACAAGGACACAGGGAAATAACCTGCACAATACCTGAGAATAACACCACAGCAGCATGGCAGATAACACACTCCAACATTATTTGCTCCTCTCTTTCTACCAGAGATCCTATCAACAAGTCTGTTGCAAAGGATCGTTACTCAACATCTAGCCAAGTTTGAAATTTATGTATCAGCTGACTTAAGCAGAATTTAGATGCTTTTATTTATTTATTTTGACAATTGGGTGGTAAAGGGTAAGTCCCAACTGGGCAAGTATGCAGCTTTAAGATGACATACATAATTCATGATGCTGATAAGCATAAGGAACCAGATGGATGTTTCTTTTTCAAATTCCCAAGATGCATCAATAGTCAAAAGTTCTTCTGTGGTGTATACACACACTAAATATGGAAGTTGCAATTTTTGCTTCAAATATCTTTGATTTAGACATTTTTCTAATTATGAGAAAATATGTCCACATAGGACATATTATGATACAAGGACTTGCAATAAAAACAGGACTCACGATAAAAGATGAATCTGAGCAACTGATTAATCTTTCAAGGAGAAAAGGCTTGCATGAACTCATAACACTCTGAGTGTCAGCAACACTAAAAAGATATTACAATACCACAAAAGAAAGAATAAAATCTGGCAAGGGCACAGTGTTTGCCTAGCACCAAGAAACATGACCAGAAGCATCAAAATATTGCTGGCCCCAAATCCAAGTACAAGGACATACACGTCAAAAAGAAAGAGGAAGCTGAACTAGACGCAAGATGTTGGACTAGGTGACCTCCCCTGGTCCCCTTCCAACCCACTAAATTCTATGATTAAGAAAATTTCAGAGATCCCACTGAAAGGTTAAGAAAAGTCTTCCTGTATTTATCTATACAAAACAAATGCTTCATAAGAAGTGACCCTTAAGAATTCTGATATTTCATGATTTATTTTACAAAAGTAAGACCTTGACTATATCATCCCAAAGCAGACCAAATTTTCCAAATCTTCCTAGAATTAATAATACCAAACATTTCTTAAAGATTTTTATCATTCCTTAGGAAGACCTCTACAAGTTGGCAAGAGAAAACACAAGTCTATTATCATAAAACAGATAATTTATCTCAACTTCATGAATTATTATCAAAGGAAGGAAAGGTTCTAACAAGAAGAAAAGTTTGACCAAAGAAGTTTTACTTCTATCTATAGATGTTTCCAGATTCACTAGGTTGACTATGACCCCAGTCTGATGTACATATTTGTGCTTAAAAAACAGTATCAATAAAGAAGACAACAGCTGAGACTAAAACTATGGCATTAGGCCTCAAGAAGCATTCAGAGAACAAATTCCAAAAGCAGTTCTCTTAAGTATCTTCTTTCATATATGATTGGTCACCACTTCAATGAAGTAGTGCATGAAAGTTCAGAAGTAAAGCAGATGATGATCATACATGAATAATCCTGTGTTATAAACCTTTGAAGCTGACACAGTTGCACACTTTTCTATCAGTCAGATCACTCAAACACAACTTAGCTTAACTAGTGACTGCAGACTAATAAAACCCAGTCAGGTGAGTATAAAGCAAGCCTGACAAAGTCCATTTAAATATAATTGGAAACTTGAACTTTGTGTATGTCCTTTTACCAGTTTTTATCCCAAACAACAAAGGGAGACCACTCCAGACACTGCACATATATCATTGTCTATAATGTCACTCTACAAGAGGATCCCTTGAATTTTTGCAGCTTTATACTGCTTAAGTCAAAATTTCAGGTAATTCCAAAACTGTGATCTTTCCAAGTTAAATCTGTAATCGACACTAAAGATTTCTATTATATGCTGCATATTTCTCAGTTGCCAACAGGAAGTAGAAGTTACTGTGAAAGAAGGAGCAGAAGCATTATAGAGCTTCAGATATATGGGGAAACACAGAATACAATTTGGGTTTTGGCACTCTGTAGAAAAAGCATCCCTTCTGAATAACTTGGTTGTAATAGAGGATAAGGTGATTTGAACTGCTGTGGAGGAAAGCACTTCTCTGTTTATATCTTTTTATACCAGCAACTATTAACAGTTCTTCCTCCTCTTGTGTAATGGAATCTAATGCCGACTGATGACAGTGTTACCTAGCTAATGCTCTGTAAATGAATTAAGTAGCTGGTTGCTGATTGCATCTTAGTTCAATTTTTTAAATTTTAGAGCTGCCCTGATATTGCCAAATGGGACTGTATTTTTTCAGGACGCCAACACTATTCCTGAAGTTTGAAGTTCATATTTCTAAAGAACACCTTCTCCAAACTAGTAATGTACAGCTTCTGCACTACTTCACAGAAGAATTTGATACAGCAGTACTCATGGCAACAAAACACAGGATACCTTTTTTATTATTATTCCTTTTTGCATAGTGAAGATAGCATATTTCTTGGGGGGAAAAAAGAAAGTGTAATACAAGCCAAAGTAAATGCTGTCCTAAAAAGCAGTAGGTTAAGAACATTGGTAGCATTAGGAAGCAAGAAAATCTTTGAAAATATCTGTAAATTCACCCTTTCAGGGATACACTCAATATTCCATTTCTTAAGAACTTAAGAGAAATGCACATTCAACTTCTTACTGTGCTTTACATTCTGACCAATTCTCCTTTGCTCAGAGCTGATAAGACTTCTAAAAATTGTTTCCTACATAGAAAATGTATCTATACAGGACCTTGTTAAATTTCAAAACAGAATGACTACAAGTTATATTCCCTTAGTAAGTAGGTTGTTAGTCTAACCTCTTAAATATTTGTTAAATTTCACATACTTAAAAAAATTATAAATACTTTAAATAATTGACTAATTTGCAGATATCCTTTAAGTTCAGACCTGTTTTAACAGACTGATAAGAACATTCATATGAACAGTACTTAAAAGTCACAAACTACTACCTTAGATGTAATGGAAGGTTTGTTTTAAATACACGTTGATGACATCAGGGCTGGAACAGCAGTATCCACAAGAATGCTAAACAAGAATGTTGTTTTCAATGCAGAAAAACGTGCAATGAAATGCTCATTTGCTTTTAAATATTGATATAAAGTTGTGGCAATGCTGCACTCAGAAACAAATGTTAGGGTCATGACCAGAGAAGTGGTTCAAAAACGTGCATGACAGAGTTTGTTTCTAGAATGTTTTTTTTATGTAACAAAGTTCCTCTGCTAGCCTGATTTAATGCTTTTATTTTTTTCTAATTATGCTGAAACATCAGTTAAGAGCCTACCTGATGTTTTGGAGAATTTGCTGTGCTGGGATTGATATTCCGCAATGCCTAAGAGTAAAAAATAAGATGGATAAAGATTACTTTAGCTGCAGAGTTTGACTGTGCAGGCTGTCTTATAAATACCATCTTGTAGTATAAAGTCCCCAAGACAAGCCAGATGAGACAAGACAAGGGAGCCGAGAGATTACAAAAATAAAAAAAAATAATAATAAAAAACTCAGGAGATAGAGAAACAAAACTCACAGATTTACTAAGGATGAGTATTGACAGAAAAGCTTAACGGCCAGGGAGAACAATACAAGGGGAACTCGCTGTCACCTTGTCCAAAGTTAGTCAAGTTTCTCAATGACAACTGAAGCAAAAAGAAAATTAGAAGGCCTACCTAGAAGCATGCTAGCATAGTGTAAAACATTTGTTGGTGGATTAATAAGCAAAGCAGGAACAGCAGAAGCCCAAGTGCTTAAGCAGAAAGCGAAACTCCTGATGCCATTTTTGCAGTGTGTTTTTATCTAGAGTACTACAGGAAGTATTGGGTTTTAAAGATGACCCATCTTACATCAAGAGATGCTAGAGATTCCTAAACACAGACCTGGAGCACAAAAAGGATAATGGGAGCCAGATTCCAGGACAGAATACCACAGGTGATGAAGAAAGAAAAAAGTTGTCTTTGAAGATGTCTCCTCTCCTGATACAAAGCCCATCACCCAAAGTGAAGAAGGGAACAGAGTAAGATTTTTGAAAGTTTATTTTCCTAAAAGAGAAGATTAGTGCTTTCTCTGGCTGTGTCGAAAATAAAGAATATCCTAAACATCTGGCACAGACGGTAAAAAAAAACACAGATGGGTTTAAATAAAGTCAAAAAGAAGTCGGAGCTGGAAATGAAAATCCAGAAATCCCAATGTCCAGCCCTACCCTCTGTCACTCACTATGGTTATATTCACGTACTAGAAAAATTCTAAAAGGAAGAGTTTACAGCTTTATTAAGAAGTCCAAAATTCCTCATAATAAGAAAACCACACGTTCAAAATCCAGCGTGATTCAGTTGTTCCGTACTCCACTGTTAAACAGATGAGATTTTAGTAACAAGGTGTCTCCTCAATGCATCACATATAAACTTGAAATGTACTTTGGAATCCTGCAGCCTGTGACACACTCTAAAAGTGAAACACTTCCCTCCACTTCAAAGGCAGAACTAAAGCAGCTGTGGGAACCAAAATTTCCGCCTTTTTGCATGACTCAGAACTCAATGAATGTGAGATATATTCTCAAGAGGAATCTCCAATCAGATCAGCAGTCCATGATGTCATCCTACTAGTAAGGCAGCCTGCTCTTTGAGAGTTTTGTTAGAGAGGAATGAGGGAGGAAAGCAAAACGCTTCTGTCTGATAAATCAGACACTTTCACTACCAAGCTGATACCAGTAAACAGAAAAAAAATAGACTTTTTCCACATCTCAAAGCCTTTTGTACAGTCTCTAGTTTTTAATGCGCACAAGAACAACAACTTAACCAGCACAAAAAAAACATAAAAATAAATAGTGGAAGTAGGTGTCTAACCTGCGGCCTCACCTGCCGGAGCAGTTCTTGATGCTTCAGTCTCAGCCTTTCTTTCTCCATCTGAAGCTGCTGCAGTCTCATCTGCTGCTGCTGATTGGAGCTGCTCCCACCCATCACGCCAGCCTGGGGGCTCTGCGGAGCCAGGGGGGGTGGCTGCTTCACTGGAGCGCTTTGGCTGATCCGCTGATTCATAGCTAAGGAAACAAAACAAGAAACATTTTAAAATTAGGTTCAGACAAATACTTACAAGCAAAGTATTATGTTTAGACAGCATATACTAAAAAATTTCTAACACATCACAAGCTATGACAGTACAAAACATGCAGCTATGCACGAATGTTCACAGAATGAGAAATATTTTGTTTGTAGTCAGTGCGACATTCTCAGGTTAAAGAGTATAGGCTCCAACTTCTGAAAGGAGCCAAACTTGTAAGGTGGTAAAAAAAAGTCCAAAATAGTAATAAAATATTTCAAGTGTTTTTAGAATAATTAATTCTCTCTTATTCTCTTCTTTTTAATATACTTTTCTTGACTTAGGTGCAAAAAAATACAAGTTCACTTTTCTCATTCAGATAAATTCTTAGTATCGTTAAGCTCTGTACTCCATCAAATACCAGAACAGACTATCTCCCTTACATCCAGCTACATTTGGTTACAAGCTACATTCCTCCATCTGTGCTGAAGCTCATGCAAAAACGATTTACAATGCTTTCACATCAAGTTTTGAGTGTGACACCAACTTCATTTGGAGTAGCATGAGATGAAAAACTAGGGATGGTACAGAAATGGCAAGCCAATAACACGGGTAGAAATATTGCCACCAGCACATGGCACGTGTTTTGCTGATGCTTCTTCCCCCCTCCGCCTCCCTTGGAGGTGTGCACCACATCTTCTCTCGGGTGGAAAGAAAACGTTTATTTCTATATAACTAACGCATAATGAGAACTCATCTGCCCTTTTCCCATGAAAGCAAGATCTAAGGTAAATTTTGTTTCATAAAATAATGTATAATTTAGACCTAGCCACTTTACAGATCTGATATTTTCCTCACAAGAGACCTGCTGAAGGTCAGCAGATGCCCTGGAGTCCCTGCAGTGGAACAGAGGGCTGGAAAAAGCTCAGTGTGGAAGGACACTATTTTCACGGGCTTTCAATCTTAGAATTAGCTCCTCATCCTGTTCTCTGGAACAGCCTGAATCTGCTAACACTTAGAACATGTTGCAAAACACATTTGCTGGCGCTGTAATGGGAGAATTTTAGGGATTTTTTTTTTTTTTTTTTTTTTTATTTCTGGAAACGAGGATTATGGTTTATGGAAACTAAGGAAAGGCAATGAGCTTCTTTTAGGATAATTGGCTGTTTTGGTATAAAAACCACATCTGTTATCTTAGTTTGAATGAATTCATCATATAACAGGATTCCTAGAACACTAACATTTTTAATTAACGTAAGCAAGAAACATTATCTTGTAAAGATTCTGTATCACCCTTTTCCTTTAACTCAATTCGGTGTGCTCCATTCACAGCCTGTAAAGTACAGACATGTCTTTCTTTTGCTCCAAGAAATTCTATGTAGATTTAACCATCTCATAAAAAGCAGTAAAAAGTGCTGTAGCCTCACAGTCTTACTTCCTTTCCCTTGGCACAACTGTTCACCAGCTCATCTTTCCATTGAGAGGGAACATATGAAGAAGAAATACTGTTTTGCTTGCTGCAGGGAGAATGGAAAGGGAAAATGAAAAATCTCAACCAAGAACGGTGACAGAACTTAACCCTCCAGTCTACACTTTTAACCATTCTATAGGCCAGGCACAGAGTCACCAGTCTAAACTAAACATGGTCTTGTTTTCATGAGTCTAACGTCAAAATAAAATTGTCATATGTCTAAAGAAATAAGTGTTCTTTTATGTAGCTACTTGTGAGAGCTTTGTACATATAACAAATACGATAAAATTTCCAGTAAGGCAGGTGAATGGACGAAATGGAAAACAGCAGAGAAAGGAGCCCAATGCCAAGTAAAAGTAACAAAATGAATGCTCAGGGGCAGGAGGGTTGACTCCAACTGGAAGTCCAATCCTGATGGAACAAAAAAAAAACTATGGGAAGTGAAAGAAGCAAGAATAAAGCTTAAAATTAAGCAGTTGTTCTTAGAAGACATCCAGTACTTCATCATCAATACTGAACTTCAGTAAGAAAGTGATGGGCATCCATCAACCACCCAACTTTGCAACATGAACCACGACCCTTAGGCCAGCAAGACACAAGTTATCAGAAACTGCTAGGCAGAAGTTTCAACAGTGGCCCTGCAAGGACATAAGCAGTGAACAGTAACACAGGGAAGTCTACTGGGCATCCTGTGCCAGAAGACTGATGGCAGGACAAAGGTTAAGGAGGACACAGCAGTGCAAAAATGAAGGGCAGCCCATGCAGAAGGTGTCTTAGGGGTTCGATGTGACACTGCTGGATGGGGAACGGATATGCTCCTTTCTGCTCAGAATCCAACCAAATCTGGAACCAGGACCATATCTTTTGCTTTTTGCATCCTATCATCTCATCTTGAGAGTAAAAAATGGAAGGGTGATAGAGGGCAACAAAAACCAGCAGCCTTCTGCTGCTAACTCTCATAGCCATCCCTCTAACCAAAGCAGAGGTCTGGGCTGCACCTCAGGAGCTGTAGGACTCAAACCCTGTCATTAAACACAAGGGAAGGTCAATTACAGTTGAAAGTAAAAGGGGACAAAGGTTATAAAATTACAACTACCTATGAAATCACCTAAACAACAAAACAACAAAAAAAAACCCACAACCACCAACACCCACACTCATTTAAGTTTAAAACAAACTACCCAGCTTGTAAAAATAAAGCACCCAAAGCTGAAGAATTTCAGTTTTCATTTGGTTAAAACTTCGTCTTTAACTGTCTAGTCTCAGTCAAATCAGTTTCCAGAGCCGCCGCCTCCTGCAGCTGACAGTCCCGCTCAATCACAGACAACCTCATGTAAATTCAGCAGTTCAGAACTTCAGATAAAAACACATATGTATCATCAACAGGCTTTCAACATATTTTTCAGTATGTAACATGCAAGTATCACTTCATTAGGTGATAGTCCCGCTAATCCTTTTTTTTTTTTTTTTAACATTTTATGTATCTGTATCTTCTGGACAACTGCTAGTATCATTTGGGTCCTCTCTGCTGATGATCTCCACTCTTCTGATCTACTGATTTTGCAACTTAAAATGTAACCAAGCACACAACAAAATGTTTGTCTGACACTGCATGTTACTCCACCATCCCAGACCCCTGAAATGCTTTCTGATGTGCATTTGACACTAGTGCTTATAACTAAAACTGCATCTAGAACAGGAGTATCACAAGATATTGAGACTTCGGTGCATACTTCATATTTACTTCAATATATCTGAAGAGACAGCTCAATTACATGATTAAACAGGAATTTCTTTGTTACTCCTTAGAAGCTGGATCTAAGATATAGTTTTTACATTAATTCACATATCTATTAAAAGGACTTTTTTTAAAAGTATTTTAGTATTTTAGGAATGCAAGTTCCAGAGACTTCCAACTGACATGACTTCAAGCTGGTCTCGGAAGAGATCCTGGAAATGGGAATAAGAGGGGAATACTTTTAACTCTGAAAATTTACTAGAAGTTTGGAAATTAAAACAAGACATTGATCACTCAATTTTATTGGCTTAACACACCCAAGTGAAGAACCAGTGGGGGAGATAAATGAACGAATAAATAAAGTATTTGTAACACTGAATGATTTTTGCCATCCCAGATGATTCCACAAGTATGTCACCTTCAAGGGAAGTAGAAAAAAGAATGTAATTTTCTATCATTTGCAACATAGTATTTTGAAAAGAGGACAACCAGTGGTTAAGGCATTTTTTTAATCTCTCTCTTGCAGGCTGAGGACATGACTGCAGGATCTGTGCTCTGAAGTTTAGGCATCATAGAAACAATTTTTGTGTTTTCACACCTCACGGTTTTGTGACGCTCCTTAAGCTCGTTTTAAATGTCACGAATTCAAAGGCAGAGGGCTTTGCTTATCTGGTAGAGCTGCAACTTATCAGCTTTCTGAAGTGCCTGCTCCTTTCCTTTCTGGGGCAGGAAAAGTATTTAAAGAAGGGGCTCTGCACCCACCACAGCAAGAGCTATGAGACCTCACAGGCAGGCAGGAACAAACAGGTCTTTGTTTCTAGAAGAGGGGGCTTGAGGGAGGAGGAGGAGGGGCAGACAAGTTAAAGAACACTGGCAACTTAAAACAATTTAAAAAATAAATAAATAAAAAAAACAAGGATTTTGCAGCCCTATACCATGGCTGCACCTCACAATCTACAGAACAAGTCAATCGTAGGAGTTGCAACATGCTTTTGAAAACTATCTGAGAGTTTGGGGCATTCAAATATTACACGATGAGCATTCCAGCAGCCCAGCTCAAAGCTGAACGCCCACTTGGGGTTGCAGCAGTACCGAATGCTCTGCAGCTACAGAGCTGCTCCAGACCATCAGCTACACCTGGCCTGAAGACAGAAGAGGCAAAGGAACAAGGGGCAGGTGCTGGTGTCCCAGGGAAGGGCTGGCTGCAGGGGGCAGAGAGGCTGGTTCCCTGTCCTGGCAGCACTGCCCTCCCGGGCAGCGTCCTGCAGAGCTCCCGAGTGCTCAATAGGCCACACGAAGGCAGGATGGCTGCTTCCAGCTATCCCTTCGTTCCCCAAAACTAAAACTCACTTTAACCCCTAAGCCGAAAGGTGTTATCTTTTATTTAAATAACTTAAAAAGTCCCAAATCTTGCTACCATCTGAGCAAACTATAGTTCTTAAAAGAAAGATTTAGGTTTATAGCAAATGGGAAACTGAAAAAGAGCACTTTTTCCTTTCACCTTCATGTAAAGGATGAAGAAAATCTTTGGGCATCCTCTTTGGCTAAGCCAGGTTTCTGACTGATGTTGGTCTGTAGCACCATAACAAGAGGCAAAACAAACAAACAAACAAAAAATCCTTTGATTAAATTGAAAAGAGCTGAGAAGAAAAAGTTACCAGCAAGATTTACAAGAATGAGTCTTGGAAGTAATTAAAACTTGTGCCAAATAGCTTCCTTTTTTTCCAGGGATTTGTCAACAGTTTGTTTAGCCAGGATGCGAGGTATGGTTTTGGGCCTGCTTAATTATTTTAAGGAAATCCATGTTGTTTTGCATTAGCAGCATTAATAAACACCAACCTATAAATCATCACAATAAAGCAACTCCATTGATTATCATTTTGTTCAAAGATTAATCTGAGAATCCTGGAGTTGAGAGTGGGGCAGGAGTTAGAGCACTCCGGGTTCCTCCTGGCCGCAGCAGCACGCCCTAGTAACAACAAAAACTCTCACAGCCCCAAGCTGGACTCTTGCTTAAAACAACGTATAAGCCATGAAAATACTAATATTTACATTAGCACATCCAAATTATACCTTGATTATTTTGCATTTATCAATTATTTACAGTGAAATCAGTAGCTCGCTCTTCTCTAAGGCGTTCTGTAATTTAAAAAACGATAGTTGACATAATCGCTTCCTAGCCTGCTTTTGACAGAGCTACCATTGTCCTAAAAACTCTTTTTGCATCCTAAAATGCTGAGGTGCCAACAATGTGAGGCCATTGCTATGATTCTCCAACATCACCCAATGATCCCCTGAAACTAATACTTAACACTTGAAACTAAACTGAAGTAAAATGGAATAAAACACAGTAAAATGTTGCAGTTGTTCACAGATCCTGCTCTTTTCCCATAGCAGCAAAAATACAGTTTTTATTAAGTGCTTTCACTGAATTCCATCAGTTTCAGAAGAACTATAATACTTTGGTCAGCCAGAAGAGCAAATATAAATAAAATAATAATAGTAACTAGCTGTAAGAAACTTCTGTCCAGCATAGGTTGTACGCACCAAAACATTTTCTATTCTTTAAAATCAATTTTAACTTGGGAAACCTAAACAATTTCAAAAGACTTAAATATTTTAACATCTACTTACCGAACAGAACTGTCCTCCCAGAACTTCTTTCCAGCAGGATTAGTACGATAGGAGAACTAGTTAGCAGATGACCATAAAGGACAGATAATGCGAAGACACCTCTATTGCTGCCAGTTACCTTTAAACACTATGTATGAAACACAGCAAGGACAACAGAGAGTGCAAGGCTCTAAGCTGACCAGTATCTAATACTTGACAAGTGAAGATATGGTAAAACACACAATTAAGTTCATCTCCATTTTACACCACAATTAAACCAGCAAAAAGTATCCAACAGAATACCAGCTTCCAACACTTTCAACTGTTTACTTTCAATATTAATTCCAGTGTTAACCAGGCCAAAAATCAGACTTCTTTCTTCTATAAAATAATATGAAAGCCATTCATTACATTATAGGAAACCTGCATTTAAAAATAACTTCTGACTTATTCACCTTAAATTTCTGATGTATTCCAGTTTATACCTTGCGTATAAGCATATGCACATGTGTGCATCTATTTTCTATTTACATCATATGCCAATTACAAATAATTACATAAAAAATTCAAAATCCAATTAATTTTTTTTAAAAAAATAAGCAGCACGCCATGTAACAGTATAAAACTTTTAATTAAAAAAATTAAAGAAAACACCAAAACTATGTTTCAAAAAGACTGAACTCAAGAAAACTAACATGTTTGAATTTTAAATTATATAGGAGAACCTACAGAGTATATAACTTTATATATTTATAACTTTATACAAGTGTATCTAAATATATGCATATTTTTTTCTACTTAAACGCTTACAGACTGCAGTAATAATGGAGGATGTGTTCGCGTAACGCACCTGCCATTCCAGGCTGCAGAGCCCCACAGAGCGCAGTGATGGGGTGAATGGGGTGCAGCAGGAGCACAGTTGTGGTGGTTGTGAGAGGTGGTGCAGTCTCCTTCTGTGGAGATCTTCCAAACCCACGTGCATGCCACCCTGTGCCACTGCTCTAGGTGTCCCTGCTGGAGCAGGGTGGTTGGACTAGATGATCTCTAGAGGTCCCTTCTGACCTCAACCATTGACCTGGATAGACTAGACAACTGGGCGGTCAAAAACCTCATGAAATTCAACAAGGCCAAGTGCACGGTCCTGCACCTGGGGAGAAATAACCCCAGACACCAGTACAGGCTGGGGACCGACCTGCTGGAGAGCAGCTCTGCAGAGAAGGACCTGGGCGTCATGGTGGACGACAGGTTGACCATGAGGCAGCAGTGTGCCCTCGTGGCCAGGAAGGCCAATGGGATCCTGGGATGCATTAAGAGGAGCGTCTCCAGCAGGTCGAGGGAGGTGATCTTACCCCTCTACTCAGCCCTGGTGAGGCCACATCTGGAGCACTGTGTCCAGTTCTGGGCCCCCCAGTACAAGAGGGATGTGGAGCTGCTGGAGAGAGTCCAGCGCAGGGCCACAAGGATGATCAGGGGCCTGGAACATCTGCCCTATGAGGAGAGGCTGAGGGAGCTGGGCCTGTTCAGCCTGGAGAAGAGAAGGCTGAGAGAGGACCTGATCAGTGTATATAAATACCTTATGGGACTTAAGGGAAGGAGTGAGGAAGATGGGGCTGGCCTCTTTTCAGTGGTGGTCACTGACAGAACCAGAGGAAATGGCCACAAACTGAAGCATAAAAAGTTCCACGGGAACTTAAGGAAGAACTTCTTGATAGTGAGGGTGACTGTCACTGGAACTGATTCCAGCACTGGAACAGGTTGCCCAGAGAGGTTGTGGAGTCTCCTTCTCTGGAGATCTTCAAGACCCGCTTGGATGCAGCCCTGTGCCACGTGCTCTAGGTGGCCCTGTGTGTGCAGGGGGGTTGGACTACATGACCTCTAGAGGTCCCTTCCAACCTTAGGCATTCTATGATTCTATGATTCATTCTCGGATTCTGTGGTTCCCTTTGCACCAGCCCCACAACAAGCACGTGGGGATTTATATCCCCAGGCATAAAGGCATCACCAGCAGCAAATCCCCTTTCTCATTAAAGGATTAAACTATTTTGAAACAAAAGTAGCTATAAGCCCATATAAATCTATTGCCCTCAAAAAACTTCAACAAAAGGTTTTTCACTTTATTAGTGCACCAATATTTTACATATTGCAGTTTCTAAGTTCCTTGTGGGTAGACTTGATTTCTTCAGTGAACCCTGGTCAGTAAGCAGAAATAAACATACACTTTTCACGCCAAGCATCTTTTCATTTTCTGATATGCCATGAGGAATAACTAATAAGCATTTATTGGCACCTTTGTTTTATAGGGCAGCACCCCCTCTATAAAGGGCTGCTCAACACCAAAACCTCCTGCAAAGTCATGAGGTCCTTCCTGTGACACACGCCAGCACTTCCTTGGAAACTCATCCTGCTCCCTATGTCCATGTTCTTTCGAATACTCAGCAAAATAATAAGCCTCTTCTCCCTCCTGAGTGATCTCCTGAAACTATTCTTCTGGAAAAACAGGAACTGGGAAAGGCGACTACCAAGAGACCTTTGAGATGAGTCAAAACCATTTAGTTTTAATGACACAACATGGAAAGAGGATCTGCCACCGCGTCTGCAGAGCCGGAATGCCTACAGCCTATGTCCTCACACTCTGCTTGTGGGCAGGAAGAGAAGACAGATCTAGACGTTAAAAAACCAACAATAATTTCCTTCTTTGGATATCTTCCAAACCTGCCTGGATGCAACCCCGTGCCGTAGGTGTCCAGACCATCTGTAGGAGTAGGAGACCAGACAATCTGTAGAGGTCCCTTCCAATCTCAACCATTCTGTGAATAACAAAATCGGAGAGGTCTAACCCAAGTCTTCCGGACTAGCGTTCCAGTTTATGATGCCCCAAATCTGCCTTTAGGGTCGCAAGCTTAAAGATGAGTGTTAAACCACTTGTTAGACACGTGAGGTACAGAGCTATGAAATACTCTTAATTCCCAATACTAAGAAAACGGTAGAGGCTCCAAAGCTTAATTTTTTAAAACTTACAGTGTTTTAAGTGCATTTCATGTTTTCTGAAGAAAACATACATGTTTCAATGCATTTAGATGTTCTTGTTCTTCATAAAAAAAAAAAAATAAAAAACACCTCATGCATTAAAGTCTCATGCCTTTTTCTGTTTCTGACTGCTAACTGCAATGAACCTGCAAGCTGTGCTCCTTTCCAGTAGCTCTGCATGGGCCCTTTGCAAGCTTAAGAGTAACTGGTCTCACACCGTGACCACAGACACAGAAAGACCTGCTGTTACCATCACTTTCTTTGCTTTTCTATGGATAGTTTAAGCAACTACTTTCCACAGAGGCTCTGTGCAGCTTTCCATAATGATGCCAAACACTGTCTTGCCTTTGCCCTTATTCAAAATCCATGCAGAACTTAATAAACATTAACATGATCCTTAACTGGGAGTGATAAAAATGAACTCGTGGCAGTGATTTCAATCTGAGGTCACGTCTCTTGCTTCATACCCCATTTGGCAGCTCTAATGCTGGAAAGAACAGAAAGAAAAAGGGTGGACATGCGTAAGGCTGGTGTGACTGCTAGTAACAAACCTATAAAACTGAAGATTGGAATAATCTAACAAAAATGTGAAACTGTATCTTGTTTTATTCCAATTCCTACAGACAGATTTGTTGAAATACTCTAAAGGAGTGCTTATGTGAAAATATTAAGACTCAGGTTAAATCAGTAGAGACACTGAAATGAATCATCGGTTTCTGATGTTTTCCCCCCTTTTCCAGGTTCACTATCCATCTTCAAAATTAACAAATTAAGTATCCTCAAAGGGCCAATTATTTTTGCTTGTGTTTCAAGCACCAGTCCTACCATCTGCAAACTGAAGTAATAATTAAGAGCCCTTAATGCTATTGCAGACAAAAGTCAAATACTGGAAAGTTGCAGGAATAAAGCTGGATGACTCCAAACTTCTTTTTTTTTAACTAATTCTAGGAAATTAAATTTTATAGAAAAAGCAGATGTTCTCCTACTTCATCAACTCCAACTCCTCGCATCCGTAGCTGATCTACTTCCTACTGAGACATTCTCCGACTATCAGGAACTACTGGGATCTGTGAAGAATGACCAGTGCAGAACGGCAGAGGAGGGAAGAAGCTGAAAGACACAGAACTCTCCAGAAAGCTACCTCAACTTGACTAATTCTCTTAAGGAGACAACCTCCAAGAAATAAACCTGCAAAGGCACTGCAAAAGACTGGACAACATATTTGTACCAGATGCTCTGCTAGCACAAGGAATCCTGCAGACAGAGGCCCAAGGAAGCTACCCCAGCCCCATTCCTTTCATCTCATGTGATCTTTTATGATGGTCTGTGCTTGTCATGGAAAGATCTTCCTTCCATACTTAGTCCCTTCCTAGATTTAAAGGTTCAGCTATTCTCCTAACTCAAAACTGCTCTAATCCCATATATATAGACTAAGAGAATTAGTATCAGAATCACAGCAAGATCTCACTGCAGTTTCAAGCGATGCAGCTGAACACTTCAAGCCCACTTCAAATGTGCTAGAGCGAGTCTTGGATCAAAGTCCCCATCTTCAACTTGGAGCAAGCAGAGTTCAGACCCAGCCTACTCTGCAACAGGGTATTCTGATGGGAACTCTTATCTGATGCATTAGTCTTTAGAGCGTGTTCCAAGAAAGAATTCATACCAACCACATCCTTTGCTTTCTGTTTAAAGGCAGGAATGTAATACTCAAATGACCTTTACCAATTAAGTCAGGAGGTGTGCTTGCCTTTAAACTGATCCTCCTTCCTCTTTTCTAGCCACATTAATTAATAGTTCCCAGCAATACTTTGGAAAATAGAACTTCAGTAGAGAAAATAAGGATGAATGTGAAGCTTCCATCTGATGAGGATCATACGGAGAGATAAGGGCTTACTCCCTCGTAGTGGAGAACTCAGGAACACCAAAGGGAAATACTCAACATCCTCTTTGTTTCTGAATTCTGTAACAGAAGAATAGATTTGTACACACCATTCAACAATGTTACTGTTTACAGTGTTTTCGGGATGAGTGAAATGCAGCACCAAGGAAGATCTTGAAGAAAATGAAGCATCTCCTTCATTTTTAATTAACATAAATATCACTGTATTGATCAAGAATTATGA
Organism: Crypturellus undulatus; assembly: GCA_013389825.1. Classification (NCBI taxonomy): domain Eukaryota; kingdom Metazoa; phylum Chordata; class Aves; order Tinamiformes; family Tinamidae; genus Crypturellus; species Crypturellus undulatus. The sequence goes on along the minus strand of VWPW01031467.1, from coordinate 29,823 downwards.
AGATGCATTCACCTATTGCTTTTGAAAGATTTAATACTAAAAATATAATGAAAACCAAGCCCTTATATTAAAGCACCAAGATACCAGAGTATGGCAACAAGAAATAAACAGTATTGTCAACCCATCCTGAGCACTGAAAGTAACATTCTGAACCATTCCCATTTTATTTAGGGTCACAGCACGTATTTCTTGAGGATCTGTACATGACAAATAAGTGTCCGGCACAGAATGTTAGCTCTGTCAAACAAATTTTTTTCTTCTTTACTGGAGTGGCTTAAGGGGGTCACAAGTGAGAAAGTAACAGTAATAAGATTTTCTATTTTCTTGGCTCAAATGATAAAAACATAAACCACAATACACTGCATACAACTCTGGATTTCAAGGAAAACTCCTTCAAGCTCCACAGCAGCTAGCAGCTTGTCTCTATTTGCTGTCACTCTAGATCAGAAGAGCCCACATGCTTTTTTTTCCTTTCCTGCCCCTTTCAGTTACACTTGAGCTCTTTGACTGAAAAGGTCTGGAACAGATTAAAAGTCCAACCACAAAATAAAGAGCCTTGGCATGTACTCAAGCCTGTCTGGGATACACATACACAGTGGGCCCAAAAAGGGAAGCTATGCAGCAAGCAACCCTTATGCAGTCTTTTGGCCATTTCTAACTCCTTTCAGTTTAACTGCACAGCCTTAACATTTCATGGAGCTTCAGCAGACACAAGACAAGTAGCTTTTCCCCGTATAGCTTGATGTACTATTTACAGGAACACAAAACAGCTCTGAGAAACAAGATTCATCTCACTCATGACCTTTGTCAATTAAAACCTTTTCCACATTGCTTTCTAGTTCCAGCTGGCCTCTGTGGCTCTTGCCATTCTGAACACTATGGTAATACAAAGAAAAGTGCTATACATATACTGCAAGATTACTTAAGTAAATATAACGAGCCTGCCTCTCTCTGCTGCAAAAGGCAACATAGCTTTTCAAAATGATTCCTTCCTCTTAAAGCCTTAGTCACGTATTCAGTAATTGTGAAGCTGCCAATGACCCACACACTCCTCCTGCGAGGCACAAACCTGCAGGCGGGTGTGAAAGCTGACACAGGCATCTACCAAAGCTGATGGTCATCAAAATAAAAGAAAAAGAAAAAAAAATATATATATATATATATACACACATATGCGCCCCACCTTTGGGCTCAAGTTCCACAGAGGTTCAACCTGTCTACAAGCTAACACAGCTGATAAACAGCGTGACAATCCATAAGAGAAAGAGGATGTTTAAGACAAGCACTTAAGCCTGCAAAATAAAACCACTGAAAATTTTAACAGCCATTTCAAAAAACAACACAGAGCAGCCACTGGCGAGCACTGCAGCTCTCTGTTTATACGGCATTCATGGAGTTAATGCCTCTCCCAAAAGGGGCCCACAGTTGTTGTTAGGTCAACCCCTGTAAAGCTTCAAAGGCTTTGAATCCCCTCGGCCTGACCTACGCGGTGATCTGCACACTGTTTTCATTTAGCTGCTCTGAGGCCAAACGCAAAGCTTGAAATCTACAATGATTTTTTCCTTTTTTACTCTCCTGTTTTTTCCATTGCTGTGGAAAAATAGCTAACATCCAAACGAGATGAAAATAGTAAGTTACTGGGAAAACAGATCAAGGACAAATTAATGTGTCTAATAGAGTTTATATACACAGGTCATGACTTCTTGCAAAAATAAAATAGCAATTTCACTGTAAACACATAAGAACAGTCGCTTGGATGATGTAAGTAACTCATTTAGATGTCTCTAACGTTATATTCTATTGCTATTTGAATCAATGGTGGCAGTATTTTACTGTAGAGTTTGCAACTCTGCTTTTAGCATTCAGAAACTTTACTAGAACATGAACGTAGAAAAAAATTGCCCCACACCCAAAATATCAGTTCTAATGTATTAAATATTTAAATTAAGGATCAGAAGATCTAGATGGAATTTACTATTTCTATGTGCAATGTTACATAGTCTAATTAATATTCTTTACCCCTCAAAAGAAGACTATGATAGAAGAAACAGAACTATATCTTTCTCTTTGTTTAAAACAGATTTTTTCTGTGACAAGCTGGAATTATAAACTGGTGTATGTTTCAAGCATATTTAAAGAGAATAAATTGTTATTAGACAATGACCTCTTTAGAACAAATTATTGATTTGGGAATTAAAAGGTTTTTCTGGTGTGAAATTTTGCAAGTTTAAGGGAGACTGGACAAAGCTGTGGCAGACAGGATATTTCTGAATGCCACCAAGTTTGGGAATTGTGTTAATCATGGTAAAATCCCAATCCATAGCATCAGCACCTTTGGTGACACACACTCCTAACGGATATAAGCTACTCCTTCAGAGGGAAAAAAAAAAAAAGATTTAAATAAGGTCTCTATGATTCAAATTAAAATATATTTTAAAACTTATTTAATCTTACTACAAAAAGTTTCCAAAATACGTCTGCAAAATGAAAGCTGCTAAGTGAACTGAAGCAGATCAAAAATGCTGAAGCGAGATGAACTTTTACCAAAGCGTGGGTCAAGCCTTGGGTCTAGCCAAGATGTGGTCTTGTTCTTATGGTTTATGTAGTAAATTTCTCCATCCTGGGTCATAGCTTGTTCCCATCCATCGGGGAGTGGGCCTGCAATATAGAAGGAAGGAGTTCATGGCGCGCTCTTGTTTGCTCCAGCTGAAAACTGATCTATAAAAAAGTGCAACATTTTACATATATAACAGTACATGAAACAAGAGAGTTCCAAGCTCATGTCTAACATTTTTGGGATAAGGACAAAGTGGCAGACGAGAAATAAAAGTATAGAAAGTATTTCTATTAATTTTATCTAAGATTTGGAGTTCAATTTTGAAGAAACTGTTAGTATACTTTTATATAATTTTGACACTTCCTTTTGCTATAGCTGCAAAGTACAAAAGCAGCAATAAATCAAGCCTGCCAGAATGAAACCAGCATGAGCACCAGAAAAAAAGAATGAGGACAGTGTACCTTGCAAGGAAAAGTTCAGCTAGTGAATACAGGCCAGCAGCAAGAGAACATGACAAAATTCTAAAATTGTATTTGGCTCTTCCATATAGCAATTAAAAAGTCAGGACTTATTTTCCCCTTTTCTCATACTGTAACTTGCTGTGAAAGCACTAAAGGCTGCAGCAAACACAAAAACACAAACCGTAAAAGCAGGGGACAAAAAGCAAATGGAAAAGCAAAGCAAAACCGGCAGGAACAGACAGAAACACAAAGCACTACGAAGAGCACTGTCACCTCTATGAGCAGGACAGCATGTGTACGGGCAGCTACATTTAGGAAATGGCAGAGGGGGACAGACGTGTTTGGGAGTCCAGTTAATGCCTGAATATGGAGTGTTGAGGGATATCTCTTATGCTCCAGACTGCAGCTTCCAAGAAAACAATCTTTACTTGGATACTGCCTGTGACCCACTCAAAAAAAAAGATATAGGATGATGTATATAGGATGATGTATATTCTTCTCTATTTGCTTTGTTTGAAAGCTCTTCTCCAGGCCGGCTTCCTCTCGTCACAGGTGCATGTTAGATTCTTACATCTATCATGTAGACAAAGACTTTAAAAATTATCTAAATTGGATAAGGAAATTTTATCCTTATTTTTTTAAGTTGAATGCAATCTTAAGACGATTTATCAAGAGATCCACTACAAATGTTAAGAAAGTAAGAGAAATTAGAACAGGGCCATGAAGCAGGTTAACTCTTCTTCCTCATCTTCCTTGATGCACTATAATTAAAGATTAGTAAGAGCCACCTGTCTATTAAATTTTGACTAATAGGCTATCCAGTACAGCATAAGGTGCATTATGTTAAGTATGTAGAGAATCAGTAAGATTTCACACATGAGATTCGGATATACACACAAAAATTCAAACATGTGCCTGAAGTATCTGCTCTATCAGTGTTCGAGCACACTAATTCTTCCTGCCTTGGCTTGTTCTGAAGTCAGGCTGTTAAAGATTTCCATTGTTTAAAAGCCACTGGGGGGAAAAAATAGACTTGACTTGTTTGCTTAATCCCTAACTATGTTCACAGGGGAATGTCAAAAAGAGTGAAATAGCCACTAGATTGCATTCCAGGAATATCGCAAGGCACAATCAAAAATTCTTACTGAAGTATTTGGCCCAAGTAAATGCCCCACAAACTAAATTTCTAGCCTATACTCTTCCATTTTGGCCCAGAAAGCTTTGTATTTCCCCAAATTCACCACTCCGTCATTAGGGATACAAGTTTTCTAGAGAGAACAAATAGGGATCTAACAGTTGGATACCTCCTTCCTATTCTCACGAAATTTAAACACTACACACAAAGTAACAAAAGTACCTTGGTTGTACAGGATGGACAAGAAATGTGTTTCATGAGAACAATGGAAAACATTCATAAATTCTAAAATATACACAGTATAAAAGGACATCTATGCAGAATTCAAAATTCAAGGTTGAAGAGCCTGGCACATGTCATCATAGCCCAAAGTCCATGCAGCTAACCTTCCAGATGCGGTTTCACAAAACTGAGGCACTTGCTCCGGATAATTGAAGCGCAGAACCCGACAGAGCCCCAGGTGGGTCCCTTGGGTGTTAAGCCACTGCCCTCCCTGCAGGGACAGGTCTCCTCACTACCATCCTCCCCAGAGCCCTTCCACTCCACACATCTTTAGTAGGTGAAGCTCAGTGAGAAAGTATCTTCTAAACTCCAAAGCTAAGGGAACAGCTGGTTCTAGGAAAACCCAAACTAGGCCTGGGGAGCCAGTCCTTCTGAACATCAAGCAGAGCCAATACTGGTCTGGCATGTTCCTCTGTAGTAAAGAAGAACAAAATGCCTTTGAAGGGGAATGCCAGGGTTTGTTTGGTTCACCTACGTCTTGGAAGCACACTGCTTATTAGACTCAATGATCTAAGGCCTATTAGTTTGCTAGACCTAAACCTAGGCAGGGCTCCATTTCCAAATAAAATACACGAGCAGCACAAGGGCCTGCAGAGGCCTCTGCTCACCTGGCTGCCACAGCAGCAAGTCTGCCTTCCTAAGCGCCATCAGCAGCTGCAGAAACACACTTTCATCTTCCAAAACTTTCAGCATTAAACACTATGTTGCTTTACCTCCCTAGCCGGTAAACTGTTCTATTCCTGCTGTTGTCCATATGTTTTGAAACAGTAGTTCCATATTCGATTAGTATTATTTTTCTGAGAGGTGGTGAAACAAACGACTATCAGTCCAGTTTTGTAACTGGCTCTTTGACAAACTCTCTGTGAGAAGCAATAACAGAGGAAACATAAAAGACTCCAGTGAAGAGCAGCAGACATTCACTCAGGTACAGCTAAGAAAATTCCTGTGCAATTAAATGTCCCCTTTCCCCAAAAGGTTCAACAGGAACAGAACTTTCAACACTAGCTCAAGTTTTAAAGTATCTTAAGTGATATAAGCCCTGTATTGTTCCTTTGCAGATCTGAGAACTAAAAATGTTAATAATTATTTTAGCCCATGCTATAGAACCACCACCATGCTGGGTTCACCCAAAAGTGCATCCAGCTCAGGTATCAAGGTCACAGTGATCACCAAACATCACAAAAATGGCAGGTGAAGCTGGAGAGCATTTGCAGACAGAGTGTCCCAGAGAAACATGTCCAACACTGGCAGAACCCACAGGGGGAACCTGCAGGGATGCACTTTGAGCCACGCGGCCCTCACCCCCACAGAGCCTCTGGCTGCTGCTGGGGCCCAGCAGCCGCAGCCTCCCGGCAGCCGCGTTAAGCGCAGCCTCCTCGGTGATCTGGGGGTTAAGTGAGCAGTTACAGGAAGCCAAAAGTGGTCCCTACGAGCAAGAAGTTGCAAGGAGCGTTGCAGGAAACACACCAACTTCCCAAGCACCAACTGCCCGGCATAAGCCACAGCCAAGGAGCAGAGAAGCATCGTGAAGTCTCTCAAAAACTGGAACGAACCAGGAGATTCCTTTACTTTGGGGACATGGATTTACTGATGGTAGCTGATTGAAAAACAGCCTACTTAGTAATTGTCAGACTCTAAGTTTTTAAATGAAACACTGCATGCCTGAACAGATTTAAAAGCAACCAACCAAAACGCACAAGATGGTGGCTTTTAGCACTCCGCCAGCCTCCGGGTGACGCAGGTGATTTCCTGAGGTGATTTCTGTCCATTGAGCAAGCCAGCAGAGGCACATCTCTCGAGCCTCCCTCCAGTCTCCCTCTGAGCATCCATAAACACATAGTACTTGCAAGACCTTGTGACATGGTCCCCTACTAGCACTGTTGGACACCGAAACAAACATGATCGAAGCTACAAACTTGCATTCTACAGAGCTACTCGTACAGGGAGAGAAGAATCGTCCACTTCACCCTGTCATTTACTAAGGTATTTTTAAAGACAGTTATCTAAAAATTAGATTCCAATTTTCAAGTGTAAGCTATTTTTAGAGAAGTACTGATAAGGCATACCTTTGTGACTAAACATTTAGAAAGTGCTGTAGCTCTCTGTATGTGTAAAAATACACATGTAATTTTAAAGGTGCGGATGTGTGTCTCCTTTTGACTGGTATCCCCCCTTTTGGTGCATGTGGGTTTTTTTCCCCATCAATTTTTAAGATACCATTTTTATCTAGAACACAAAGCAAAGCTCACTGCTGGCAGAGAGAAAGCAACAGAAAGAGTAATGTTAAAGCAAAAATGTAACAAAGTCAAGCTATGCACTATGCTAGGAAAAAGTAAATCTTAGCAATCCATACAATTGCTGTTAAATAAGTGTAAAATAGCTGTAAATAAAGCTAAGAAAAAGCAGGAATTTGCCACATAGAAGATGAACAAAACTTATCACTAAGTTAATGTACACTAGATAATATTTTATTTAGCTCTTAAGAGAACACATATGAACAACCTAGGAAAACAAATTCTGATGAATTGGTAAATATTAGAGCAAGACAAAAAAAAAAGTGGGACAGTGGGCAATATTTGTTTCTGAAGTGAGAAATGAGCATTACTGCCACACAGATACTTAGAAACTTGAGATCCACAACAGGCATATGCAGTACTGCCTGTACACAAAGCAGAGTTTGACAGATCACACAGAAGAGAGAAAGCTGCATCTGAAGCAAGCAAGAACATAAACGGAAGAGCTGAACATGGTTTAACTCTTGGTATATTCTTCCCTCTCCATGCAGAGGAGGCGAAAAAAAGAGTTATTAACAACAGTGTGTTTATTTTCCAACATAACTTAAGAGATGCCACCATGAGCTACCTTAAAAAGTGCCATAAATTATACAAGAGCAATGATTTTTCACCAAAAAACATTTCAAAACTGTAGTCTAAGGTAAGAGGAAAATGCACAGAGACAGGAATCTGCACCCAAGCTAAGCAAGGGCTAAGAGATGCAGTGCAGTCAAACATGATTCAGATGATAAAACTATCTGGAGAAGAGCAGTATATTAATACACTTATATTAGCACTCTAATTCTATAAGAGACAGACACTATTTAGTTTCAAATTTCAAATTTATCTCAGTAGGGATTGCATAGGACAGCTTTCTCAGTGTAATGACCAGTTCTATTACTATATTTCCTTATTACTACATATTTCCTTAAAAAAGAAGACAGGTTGTCTTTTCTATAAACACCCTCAGGGGAAAAAATATACAAAATGCATTAAAAATAATCAGATCAGTTGAAATAAAACTTTATCTACTTGTTGCAGAGTTAGCAATAACAAACTAGCTTTCTTTCCATTATTGACAGGAAGATGCATATATTTCGAATATTTTCATTTGATCCTATTTCACTGAAGACGATTAAATGGCAAATGGTGTCTAAGGTGTTGTGGTTTTCCCCTTATGTACGGTCTGAAACATTTCAGGTGATTACATGAAACATGTTTGGCAGGACTGAAAAAAAATACTTCCCCGAAAGAGTCACTTTCCACCCACCAATGCACTCCTTCCTACCACAGATTCCTACTAAAGAATACTCAAAACTGCTCATTCACAAAATCATGATGGGAAAACATGAAGCTGTTTGGACACCTACTTATTTCCTTAAAGGAATGCAACCTGTAAATAGATATACTGTGGTTTAGTTGCTTCAAAAAGGTCGGATTTCTTAAGGAAAGCAACCTAGAAATCTCAACATCAGCCGAAACAATATTCTCAGTTCTGAATTTAGTTCTGAATTAGAACCCTTTCTTTTGATTTGCTATCACTCTTACCATACCTTCTGGTTTTGCTCTCTTCCTACTTCCCTTGACCTCCATTTGTCCCATTCACCAGAAGGGGATGTTGCCTTCAATGTCCAGGTAGCAAGTTTCTGAGCTCTGCTCTACCACTCCTTCTCCAGCTTGTTTGCCCATTCTTAGTTAATGGAAACCTTCCATGGTTTTTAATACTGCTCCTAAAAATCTGCTATTTGAGTATTTTATCACAGTGCAACTGTATTCGAGTGCCCCTAAGGGTAATTATATACACTTGACTTGTACTAAAATTTGGTAGGAACTCCTGATTAAGAGCTACAGTTAATGAGGATGAACCATGCAGAAAAGAAAACATTCTTTCTTGTGACACTTTGGATGTTTCTTTACAAGTCAGTGACTTTCAGCTGTCACAATGCTTATAGCTGTGGGGTTTTTGTTGTTGTTGTTGCTGCTGTCATTTTCTTTTTTATTTTTCTTCTTCCCTCTCCCCCCAGTATCTTTCATAAAGGCTCTCAGAGCATTAGGGCATGTTTCATTACTGACATTTCCTATCAGGAAAATTGTGACTTAAAGGTCTCAACTTTATTTCCCAGTGCTTGGGGACGACTATCCAAATTGGAACTACTAGATTAGTTTTTTATGATTCTAGCACTCAGCTTTAAGACTCACTGTGCCCAGAGGATAGTTATTTCTTTTACTGTTTAGGAAAACCACCAAGGAAACAAACATTATGTAAACTCAGCAGTAAAAAGTAACAGGATCAGACATAAGAAGCTTTACTAAAAACAAACACTCCTAATTTGAAATTACTAAAAAAAAACAGGTATCAGAAAAAGAATCATATACAAATGTATACGTAATATGTAATAAATGCAGATTCAATATTATTTAATTCAAAACAGACTTCTGTTAAACAAGAGGTTAAGAGCAAGTGCAACCAAAGAGTCAGTTCTAAATCACATTTGCCCAACTGATTTCAGCTTTAAAAAAAGCTACAGAAACTGTCAATACACAGAGAAGTTTTGATTTCTTCATGAACTTATCGAAGTGAGAGCGCTGGGAAAAAGGGCTTTCAATTCACCTTCAGTACAAAAACATTTGTGCAATTAAACAAACATTCAATGAACTTGTATTGAAATGAGTGTCCCCTCGAAGTCACAAGACAACCCCACATAGGTTTGTTTCACCTCTACTGCGTGAGCAGCGAGATCAGTTTAAGACCAGTTGGATTAAGCTGCATCAGTCACCTTCATATAAACCACTGATTTTTAAATAATTCTTGAGTAGTATTTTTTTTTCAAGTTTTTACTGTCATAAAAAGATGTGTTTTTTTCCTAAGGATTTTTCAGTAGGATATATCTGTGATGATACCCATTTTTTCTACAAGCATACAGTGTATTTTATTTCACTACCAACATTTGTTCCCTATTCATTCTTAGCACAATGGAAAGTTTGAGGAGCCACCTTAAAACAGAATCTGTGTTGATATTCAAGCAAAAAGCATGTAGTTTTAATTTTAATGTGGATATAAACCAAAGGCAAGGCACACAAGGGAACCATCCCCTTTCTCCCATTCCTGCAAAAATGTGCTGTCATCTAGTCTAGTCTGATGACTGTTGTCAGTCTAGTGATGAAGATTTCCTAAGATAAGTTTACAGAAAAAAAAGAATATATTTCCACATTACATAGTGAAGGCTTAATTGCTTTGAATCAAAATTTGTTAAATTCGAACAGGCCTCCTTCATTTGTTTCAGTATAGTCCAACCTCTTGGCCTAGCCAATAAGAAGTTTAGATACCTTTTACTGAGCTTCCCCTCCAATGCTGTTGTGAACAGCACCATTTGCTCACGCTGGGTAATCTTTTGACATTGCCTGGCAGCATGTGAATTGGAGCACAAAACAAAACTTTCTAAATGGACAACAAAAAGCAGCACACCAGAATAATCTTTGTAAAATACGGGAACAGCAGACATACACAAAATAAAACTCAGACTGCGAGAAAATAAATAAAACACAAACTTCAGTGACAGACAAAAGCTAACAAAGCACAGAGAAGATTGCAGCAGTCCAACTAGCACAGAGCTCAATTTATCTACTTGTTCTCTGCACATCAGGACAAGGGAGCTCTGAAAATATGTAGCAGTATTTAAGACCAAACTTACTATACTGCTGTCTAGTCATGGTCCCCACAGACTATCTAAAAAAGATATATATTAATAAAAAATACACCTATGTTCTGGGAAGAGACCTCCAACTTCCTCAGCTGAAGGAATAATTGCCATGATGTAGGATTTTGGAAATGACAAGAGAGGAAAGGGGGAAAAAAATCTCTGCTGAAAAAATCTCTACTGCTAAACAAGATTTTTACATGTGTTTGCTATATTCACTCAAGGAAGAATGAAGAGAACACCAAACCCAGTAAGCAAGCAAGGGGAGGCAAAAGAACATTGCAAAAGCATAATAGCTTTAATGGGAAATAAGAACGATTTAACACAAATCCTGTTTTCAGTAAATTTAGCAGCATTTTCAAGCTAGAAGAAATTAAGGTAGAGCTTCTGCTCCTCTAAATGTTTGAACCATCCACTTGGGGAGGAAAAAAAAAAAGAAAAAAAATCACCCCACCATACATCTTCTCATACATCAAGCATTAGCCTCTTACTTGATACAAGAGGCTTTTCCAATTTCAAGCTTAAAATCAGGATAGCTGGAAGGACACTGAGGAGATTCAGACCCCTCTCTTCAGAATTCACAGAGATATTTCATTTACATGTTCCCAAATACTGCTTTGGCTTACCTGATGCCGAGTTCATGATGTTCTGCTGCACAGGAGGGCTAGTGGGCGCCGTGACATTCATCTGGGAGAGCATGGCCTTCCGAGGGTCCTGCCAGGTTGTTGTCTGATCAATGTGACTAAGACAAAACAAAGCAGGGGTTAGGACAGGCACGGACCCACAACAGTGACCTGCTAGCACAGAGTTTAGCAACAAAAGGTTAAGCCAGCAAACAACAGGCATGCTCAAACCCAAGCGCGAGATCTTTCTGGATTTTTTCCAAGCATTACTGTAGGTCAGATGCTCAAACTCTCACTCCAGTCGCCACAGCTGCACTGATTAGAGCTGGTCAGATAAGGCTTCCACACAAATATCAGAATCTAGGGTCTTGTGCTGTAACTTTTATATACAAATTAAACATTCTCTTCCCATTTCCCTTTGATTAGTTACTTGTCATTTTTCAATGTGTCTTCTGAATTTTTCAGACCAAGTCAGTTACATCTGGAATCTCGAGCAGAGTCAAGTACCTTGGTGCAAGGTTTCATGTTCAACACTTCGTGCCACCTTTCTGGGCACACATCACGTTCTCCAAATGGGTCATCTGAGTGACTCTCCCCTTGTCGCCAGGAATCCAGCAACCTTTCTGGGGTGACTTAAGTCACGGCCACACTAGAGCAGTAACTAAAATTAAAAAACTCTGCGGCCTTTCAGTTTAATGGGAAAAGATGAGGACAGTTGGATTGCTAAGTGTCTCAGCCAGCCCTCTGCAGAATCTAGTGGTGAAACTTTTAGAGTTTGACCTAGCTTGAGAAGCTGGTAAACACATTCAGTATCACCATTCACAAAATTACTCAAGTAACCAAAAAAATAAAATGTAATGAAAGATTACTATGGTTTGGAGTATGCACTTATGCATTGCAAATAAATGCAGGGTATTCCTCAACAAGCATCATAATATCAAGATGGCTCTGAAAAGTATATTCAGGCAAAAATAAAACTTTACTAAGCTTTGATGGTAAAGCTTATTAATTCAACTAGAATTGTTACAAGTTAGAGCTGATATTCCAACGGAATTGTTATTTTTCAAAGCAGCCACATCATTAATCTGGTCCCATTCTTTCCTTATACTAGTCATTCTTAAAGTTACTTTTTTTTTTCTGGATTACCTGGAATGTCATTTCCTTCAGGAAAACCTCTATTTATTTTATTTAATGCTGGAATATAATTTATACTGGTCAATTGAGTTCAAAAAAGAGGTATTCCAGTTCATACCTCTGCCTTCTACCTGTGTTGCACGTGCCATGTACGTATCTTGGTGGAGCAACAGGAATTCATGCTGAAATATTAATCTCTCTGTAAATTTACCGTCCTTGTACCTCAGACACTTGAAAAGGGCAGATAATTTAGACCTGGTCACATTCGGCACAGATGCTCTGAAGACATCAATATCTGACCTCATCGCCACTGCCCAGAAGACCTAAATAAGGTCTTCTAGGATGTAACCACCTGGCCAGGTTTGGGAACATATTCAAGTCTGAGGTGAACGAGGCTCCAAGAGTGTCTACTTTTTCCATTGACTATAAAGGGAATCTCAGGCAACTAGGTCAAGTACACTGCCATCGGCAGAGATGAATCCCAGGCTTGCGTACGTATATGCATGACTAGCGCAGCCAAGAGCTCTGTCATAAATTAAGACCTCACCCTGCGCTCAACTGGACAAGCAAAACAGAAGGTTGTTTCCTCCTTGCCTGGAATTTCTCTAAGGAAATTTTTGACTCTGATTATTCAAAACATGCTCCAGTGCATTAGTGTTTTCCAATGATGTTCCTTGATGTTCAGAAAAGTGACTTTTCAAAAATAAGAACTTCTGGACATAGTTCGTTATTTCAAAGAACTGAAAATGAGTAAGCACAACTTCAGAAGTCCATAAAATGGGGCATTGCTCAAATTAATTGCTTATGTAGAATCATTAAAGAGACTTTCTGTTTTAAGATGGAAAGGATCATGAGTGGTTTTAAAGATAAAGTTTTATTTTAATGTATGTGACTTCTTCCCTCCATGCATTTTAATGTCTCCATACATGCATACAAACAATTCCAGGCCAAAAAACTTACTGACATACCCTAGAAGGTTTACAAAATAGGTGAAAATAGCATTTGTATGAATATATATATAAATATATATTGGTAAACAATTCTCTACTTTCTCCCCGTAGCAAATACTGCCAGTTTTCCCATGTAGAAGAACCCCCTCTACACACATTAAAACTAATGCACAAATTAAAATGGTGTTGCTGCCACGTCAACTGCCATGGTGATGCTCAGTTAATGCAGGCAGCACTGGTACACTTGCATCTTTCATTGCAAATGTTTTCCAACATTCAGCCCAAATGAAAAACACCTATGAAGTGCAGCAAAATTTCTTTATTTACTTTTTAGCCTATTTATCAACATAACAGGGCTCAATATGAAGACTGACCTTTACACTCCTCTATGCACTGGATTATGCACTTTCATACTGCAAAATGCATTTTTTTTCCCATTTTCCTGCTAGTCAATTCTACAAAGCAATGAAAGCAGGTGCAGGTAGTACAGATGTGAGAACACTGCAGCACTGTAATGCTTCACAGGCTGTGTTTAAATTACAGTACCAGCATGTGCCACTCCTCCTCTCTATCTCCCATTTGTCAAGGGGCTTAACTCGGTGCTGGGAACAGCGGAAACAGTGGGAAAATACCACTTCAACCAAGATTACACATTTGTTTATTCCTATTTAACTCTCTTGAAGATAAATGTATACTGCATTTATCTTTACAAATGTGCCTACAAAGTAAGTTTTATTTATAGCTTTTGTTGTTATCACTATTTAAATATTGAATAAAAAAGGAAAAAAGTTGTCTTGCTGCATTATAGGATATTTGCAGAGTGAATTATTGGGACAAAACAAACACACACAGCTCTTTCCCAAAACTGTAATATAGGATAGACGAAATGACCCTGGGATAAGTAATTTCAAAAGTACAGCAAGTTTTGTGCCTGAGGGCAGCACTACCGACTCCTCAAATCTGCCAACACAGGTGGCGATTCCAGCCAGCAGCTCCTAGCCCTTCCTTGCTGAGCCCACAGGAGAAAAGCACGTTCCTCCCTTCGCCAGAACTCCCCTACCAGCAAGAGCCACAAAGGAAGCAAGTCTAGAGGAAGTTGATTACACTAAGATCATACTAATCACAAGATTGATTCAATATGAGGCAAGTCTGTCCTTTCCGTCTCTATTCTCTGCTTTCCAACCTACATTTCAGTTCCTTCCATGTTCCCTCAAAAGTCTTTGCTTCCATCTCCTCCTAACTCTACTCCCTGCACAGGCTGCTTTTCCTCATCTCCCTGCATGATGGTTTTTTGGAAGGGAAACAGAGACAATAAGACAGACATAACAACAAAACCCCAAAACACAAAACAGTTTTTTATGATTTGAAAACATGGTAATCAACTTAAGGAATGCAAGCTATCATTTATATGGATTTTTTTTTAATAATAAATTATAGCACTAAGCTAATGAATACAGCTCATTTTTAATCAATATTTGCAGCATTTGCAGCAAGCTAATTAATTTATATGTTGCAAGAAATATGTATTTCTCATTATCTATGTATTTAAATTAAAATTGAATTCTACCTGCCCATGAAGTAGAAACACAGCACTGCATTGCACGCACAATTTTTTGGTATTAATGCAATATACCACGTCAGAAAGTTTGTCAAATTACATTTCTGAATAAATGTAAATAGGAAAAAAAAAAAAAAACTACCCCAAACCAGGGACCATTCCTACAATCTGTGAACTTTTATGTCTTTATACTAGGTATAACATGAACTGTGACATTGGATGCTATGTCAGCTTCATAACTAACAGAAAAGGATGCTCAAAAAATTACTTCAATCCCTCAAGAGAGACCTCAGTTAGGCATACACCAGGCTGATATATGCAACCAAATGGGCAACTACGAGCATTATTTACAGGTCCTTCATCTTTAATATTGAGTAGTATTGCAACTATCATGTTCCAGGCTGTGAACACTCTTCTCTAACTATGCTGAGGACTTTCACTCAATGTAATTCCTGCCTATTAGAGAAGTGGGCTTTTTTCTTCCTTTCTTTTGCCTTACATAGCATAAAAGCATTTTATATATGGTGCTCACAAAAGCACTCTTGGTGTGAGCTTCACGCAGAAGTTCAGTCCAATGCTTTGGATTGAGAACTCTGCTTTCATGAGAAAGGATCTTCTGAAAACACAAACTATTACTAACATGATCAGGTCAGAATTTGTCAAATCATTACACCAAAATGTGCAATAGAAATGTATCTCCAGGAGAAGGGGGGAAAAAAAGCGCAAAGAATATCTTAGTTTTAGGTATTAGATGAACATATGAAATCTCTGCAGCAGCAAAAACAGAACTGGTCTGTATGATCTAAGCATAAAAGGAGACAAAGCAAACAATACAATACCCTTTGCTTCTCTCTATTGTTTGGACATTATTCTGAATAAAAGAACATCACAGAACAAATAAGGCATAAGCTTTCCGAAATCTGCAGGAAGAAAGCTCGTTCAGTTAAAAGCATCCACACAGGGAACTACATTGGTATTTCTTTCCCAGTACTCAGTAATTTTCCTACGTTTTGCTATGTAGGCAATCTTAAATTTTACAAATAACGTGTAGGGTTTGGGGCTAGATTTAAGACTTCACTAGCAGTCCTTTTTTATATGTTTATCTACTACTAAAAAAAACCACAAAAACAAACACAAACACATTGCAGCAGACCTAGCGCAGCATCATATATTTTTTATGGGTTGGGGGGAGATGGGAAAGACTTTATGCAATAAAAGTGAGTGCACAAATGAAGTTAAATCTTACTATTTTTGACACTTGGTGTGAAATTTCAACTTCTCAGGGAACCCCAAATATAAATCTATGTGAATCTGTAGTACAATCTTACCCTAAACAACTGAGCTGCAGATGCTGCCTTTTCATATATTTTTTCCCTGTCTTATGTTGCTGGTTTCCTCAACTTACATATTGCGTAATAATCCGAAAAGTTTTTCTCATTTATTTCTTTTTATCCAAGAACCTTACAGACTAGACAACTCATGACCAATGTGTCTCATAACTGCTATTACTAAATTACTTTCAAGCTCTCACCAGTATGTTCTTATCCATTGGGACTGAATATATTTACACCGAAAGTTAGGTGTTCTGGTAGCTTTGTTACAACTTGTAACTACCATAAATGCTCTCAGAGAACCAACTCTGCCAAATCTCCTGAAGCGCAGTACTGTTTCTAGGCAGTTTAGATGGAGCAACATTCCCCCTGAAGATATATTAGAAAGCAGAGGAGAAGCCCACGTATTTACAACTTCAGAGAAATAAAAACTCTAAGTGAGGTGTCCGAATGGGCAGCCTGACAGCAGGACAGCTATGAAAGTGATGGTTTCAGTCACCTCAAGAACAGTGCTAAACAGCAATTCCTCCCCAGGGCAGTAACAGCCAGGAGGCCAAGATCAGCCTGCAGAGGTTATGGGCTATGGAATCATGAGTGAATTTTTCAAGGTTTAGATATGGAAGAAACTTTCAGGGTAAAAATCAGCCTAGGCACAAGCTGTGTTTATTACCACCTAAACGCCTGGAGTGTAGCAGCAGAGATGCCTGGGTTTTGACTAATGGTGCTGTTAGGAGCCCACAACAGAGTGGGCTCAGCCTTGCCTGAGGGTGGAAGCTGTGACACTCTTCATCCACCCTTTCATCCTTCCTACACCTTTTTTTCTATCCTATTCAGGGGGCTTCAGGAATTTGGGGAGTGGGCGAGGGGGAAAAACATACACATACACACACACACACACACACACACACACACACACACACACACACACACACACAATTTCTTCAACTTTATTGGCTTAAGTGTGGCATGGTTCCTTGCAAATGGTGTAACAAAGCTACAGGTGATTTATATCTTAAGTAGCATTGCAACATTGTTTCAGATGGCAATTTTACACTCCAAGCAGCAACAGTAAAGAGAAAAAGCCTGAAGGTGAAGCAAGATAGCTCTTTCGGCAAATCTCTAGGCCCCCAATCTAGTAATTCAACAACACTCCTAAATTTGCATCATTATTAAACAAGGGAGTACCCTCTAAATACTTCAAGCTCGTTAAGGACTTTCCAGCTGTCTCTGTAAATAAAAAATTCAACAAATATAAGCAAGAACAACGAAAATAAAAGTTGTTGATCATGCAGCAATGAAAAGTCTCATCTGCACAGAGAGATGTTATTCCACCTATGGGCTGGGAAAGCAGTGTGTTCCTACTTGTCCTCTCCATATATAGTTTCAAGGTTTCTGTACTATTATACCCTCATGTATATAAAAACACTTAGCAATAAAATTCAAACCCCTTAATCTGACCTTCTTCTCAGAATCACAAGAAAATACTCTAAAAATCTTATGCTGGTTTCTCTCTCCAGGACACTAACGCTTCCAGCCATGGTCTAATTGCTTCAAAGAAACAGAAATGTGGATAAAGTTTCTGTACCCTTATATCGCTGTACTACATAATATAGAGACATTTTTGATTTTATTGTATTCCTTCTCTCAGCTGACAGGCCTTTATACTTCAAACTGAACTGCTGGGCTTCTTGATTTATCCTGTGGATCGGTGCCCACCAAATCACACCAGTCGAACCACGACAGTGAGCACACTGGTGACGAGGCAGCATGGGCAGCCCTACCCTGCTTTCAGCTTGCACAAGTGTGTCCTAAAACTGCTCCACAATTGTTGAGTGGGCAATCAAGAGCTGTGTCACAACTCTGATTTCATTCACGTTGAGACAGGATTCTATTTGCAGTTGTACTAGAAGACTGAGCAGACTCTACTGGAAGAACAGTCAGCACAAAGATCCCGCTGACGGCTCCATCACCAGATGGGAAGAGAGTTCTTAAGGGCTCTATCCACTCTGTTAATAAAAGTATCAGACAGAACTGTGCTATAAACTACCTAAACAGTCTTAGGCTGCAGATATTCAACAATGGTTTGAATCCGAGTAAGAACCAAGTAACAAGGAGAACAGGAGTCTTAAATGTCCTTAAGAGCCTAATTAGTGCAGAAGTATTTTGCATAAAGTCCCTAAATAGTCAGGTGAGGTCTTCTACAAACCTCTCTGAAATTTAGTCCTAAAGTGCTTCTACCTCACAATATGCTAGAACTACCAAAAAAGCACCCCCAAAATTCTGAGTGTATATCCCACGTGGCTACAGGAAGTATAGCATTTTCACAGGTACACAAAATACAACATGCAATATTATGGCATTCAAGGCAGTCATCACTAGATTCACCTATACGCAGACAGTCCACAATACAGGTACATTAAGGAGTTGATATTAAGCTTATAATTCCAGTTATAAATATTTTGCTGCTCTGGGGTGACAGAACAGCACCGTTCTCCTTCAGCTCCTGCTTGCAGAGAAGCGATGGACAGTGCAGGCTACACGCTCCACTACAGAGAGAGCAAAAGGCATGAGATATTCCAAGGTTCGCCAAGGTAGCCTCTTATTACAACGAACTCTTAAACAATCGTTTGTGAAAGCAAAAATGTGAGATATAAAAAGAAATAAATACAGAAATAAGCATGTTATCCTGCTTTTCTTCACACTTTGCACAGAAGACTCCCATCTAGAAAAACAGGTCTAGTAACACTGCCCAAATTCTTTTAAATTGATCCTTAAAAATATGATTTTCCAGATTCCTATGTGGATTTCCAAATTTCCTGTGTTTAAAAAAAAGACTTAATTATTTCCAGGGTCCCTTCTATCTCAGATCTGTAAGAAACAGCAGCATTATACAAACTCTAAAAGGCCCTTGGTCTTATGGTTTTTGTATGTGTTCAACTATTTTCTAAGCTCTATAATACAAAATGCTAAATAAGACTAATTTATTTAATTTTAAACTTGCCCTCTCAGTTCCACAGATCAAAAAGAGACTATATTTAAAAGGAACCTCTCCACCTTCCCCCACACAAAGATGAAAAGTTTGTTTCCCCTGGCTAAGCCACTCAGCACACTTAAAATTCATAGATTTCTTTCTCCTTAATGATAGATGAAAGAGATAAAGGCAGCAGACGGAGGGCAAATCTAAAGCAAGAATCTGCCTCTGCTGCTGTTTCAAGGAGAACTGCTGGACTCTCCACAAATGTTCTCCTATGCCCTGATTTAGGAGGTGTGGAGAACATCTCCTCAAAATACAGCCATTTTGGTTTTTGTCACACTAAAGACGGGATTAAACAAACAAACACGAACTTTCATGTTATTAAGGGAAAGGCAAACAATTTCCAGAAGTGCCAGGGCAGAGAACCTCTTACCACCTTCTTGTCCTTTTATCTCTGCTCGTCTTATCTCATTTCTCCCTCCCTAGCGAGTTCTTTAAAAGGAAACAAAGAAAGCAAGAGGAAAGTCACTTTTTTTTCTTCACCCTCCCCTTCTCATTTGGAGTGGAATCCAAGCAATTCTACGCCCCTTTCTGTTCTGCACACTATTTTTGGTTGCCTGAAGCTTTTCAATCGGAGTGGCCTGCCCAAGCACGCTGCTGGAGCAGCTGCCTCAGTATCTAGAGGGGGTTCCTGGCAATCCTGCTGAGGTGCCCTGAGGCTAACCACCACCAAGGAAAGCAAAATATTGCGATAAAGAGATTTTGTAGTTTGCTTCCTCATTGCTCTGTGCAGGAAGTCTCAGAGGGCAGCACTAACTGGTTGCTTAACTTTTCAGGCAAGGATCGTTCCCATATGGCCCTGACAGGATGGGCTCCAAACATCACGCTGGACCTACTGCTAGTCAATGCACAAGGTTTTTTATTGCAAAGAATAAGTGAATCTGTTTTTATTGCTACTAAAACTTCTGAAATCCCACTTCACACCTTAAACTGACCTAATGTCTAGGTGTTCTCCAATTTATTCACACCAATAGCCTCACGCACCATCTCCTCATCACCCGAGACCTTCAGGAAGGCTTAGCAAACAAGAACTCCCCTACTTGCTTGCTGTATAGATGTGGGTTTTGGAAATGGCAATTTTTTTTTAAATCTAAGTGTTAAATATTTTTTCCACTTTTTCACTTCTTATATTACCTCTCTTTTTTTTCCTCCTTTTATTTTTTCTTCTTTCCCTCCTTTTTTGGGCTCTTTCTTATTATCACCTCTCGGGTACAACTTGTTACATTTCCAATTCAAATACCAAGGCGCTGTTGAGGTTGGCAGTGATTATTTATGTCCATGAAGACTCTACAGGCTGCCACAGAGAGCAGAAAGGAAAACCTTCCTAGAGGAGAGCACTTAGGTGCTTCGCATGCAGTCCCATGGCCTGAATCTCCCACCACCCCAACGTGCGACTTCTTTTCCTGCCCCACAGTTCGGCCCCTGGGGACTGAGTTCTCAAGTTCCAACAGATTTCTCAGAAACTGGATACAACATGGAGACTAAAGAACACGGTTTGAAAAGTGATTTTTATTTACTCATTTAATTCAGGCTAAAAAAAAAAAAGCAAGTGAAAAAAGATGAGAAAAGACTAAGCTTACTTTACAGTTTTAAATGATAGCTAATAGGAATAAATGCATAATATATTTAAATAAAATTATTATATTAGGTCACTAACAACCAAACAAACCCTATGTTTTAGCCAAACGAATCACATGTTCTTTCCAGAGAGAAAATATAAATACTCATGTATCCTTTAAGGCTATTTGCATATTCACTGAAGTACTAAGAATGTCTTCAAAAAGGTACTTACCTTTTAATTTATTGCATTAGGCAAACAATAAATGCCAATACTCAGCTTCCATACATTTCATCTGTAGTAAGGAGAGTCTTTGCTTTAAGAGTGCATATATATACACACACACACAGAGACACACACACACACACACATATATATATATACACACACACACAAGTATTCAAAAGCATATAATTTAAGATACCAACAGTTCTTAAAGTATAAAAATTGACAAATATCCTGCTTTATCAATTATCTACATAGTCAAAATAATGCCTGTGTAAAATTCTTATTGCAGGAACACAATGAAGTACCTGTTTAGGAAGCATTTAATCCTGCCCTCAGATACAGATCAAAAAATATGGATCTCCAACTTTCACTAAATTCTCATGGGAAATATGAAATAGGATTTATCTGCAATTTCTTCAACTCTTAAATAACTGAAAATTTTATTCTTAATTTAGTACAAGTTAATTCCACACTTGGAATCTCAGTAACCTTCATCTACCCCTTTCTGTAACTAGTATTCAGCCACTGGGGGATGCAGGGGAGAGATTACTTCTGCTTATGGTCATACTTTACAAAAAAGCTACACACAAAATATAAACTGAATTTAAATATTTTTATAAAAAACAGTCTCTCTGATGTAAGAAAAATATTAACACATTCACCTCACATAACAAAGCACAATACAGGTAATACATTTTTTTAACTAGTTTGTGTCTGTGCTTTTTGTTTATTTAAGTGGTCAGAAACATCATTAAAATGAAGATCCACCTCCAGCACAATCCCTCTACATCTAATGGCCCAGCTAAGCAACTTCCTCATCTGAAATTTTATGCTTAATAGTTTGGATTTTATTTTTTTCTGGGAAAGTGAGGCCAACTCTTGATGCAAGAGCTCATTTGCAGCATTTGTTGACCAAAGTGAGGCCAACTCTTGATGCAAGAGCTCATTTGCAGCATTTGTTGACCACCAGTCAGTGCTTCTCCATAATCCCTTCCCTCCCTTTCTATTCCAAATGCCTTCCCTTTCCTTATCAAGGATGACTTTTCCCTTTTTGCCTGCAAAATTTGAGAACTGGCTTAAAATAATCCATTCTCAGTAGGGGAGTTTTTTAGATGAGGTTAAATCACTTTGAACTCACAGACACACTGAGCTCCTTTAATCTCTTCTAAAATACAGGTTTTTCTCTGGTTAAAAGAGTTCTTATCACTATTCTCTACCGTTTTTCTGACCCATGTTCATCAACCAGGTGTGCACAACTGTCATAATTAAGGGCTTTATAGCCTCTTAAGTAAAAATGTTACTACTTTCAGTTACAATTGTTTTGCTTGTCTACTCTCTCAGGTTTGGCTTAGCCAGTAGCTAAGCGGGTAGAATGACAGACACAAAATGCATTTCCTCTACAGCCTGTGCTTGGAAGCTACGTTGCTGCTGATCTCCGAGGTGCCAATATACACTAGCACTTATCAGCCTTCCAACAGCTACGCAACAGGACAGAAGTTTTCTGAATTTTGAGCAGCACATGACAGCTCATAGGCAAAAAAATCATCTCAGTTCTATGTCAGCTTCTCATAGAAAGCCTTTATATAGCTCTGCCCCACGTACACCTGCCAGGACAAGCAGTGCGAGCAGTAAACATGTGCACAATTACACCATGACACTCACTGCCACAGCAAACTTCGCTTTGAGGAGTATAAATGGGCTAGAAAAGACTACATGTTTTCACAGATAATGTACCCACTGTTGGTGTTTTAACTCAGCAATCTAAATTACCTAGATTGCAATCTCCAGACCAGGTGGTCCTAAGCCACTATTTACAGAAAAAAGGAGGATACATAGGGAGTTGAATGATATCTTCTTTTTAAATTAATACTCCTCCACTGTTACCTAAAATTGCCCTGTAGAAACCTCACTGAGCTTATACAGTGCTTTGCTGTGCCCTGCACCAGTGGTTTTTACAAAATATGTGATCTGTATTTAGTGAAACCATGTACTGAAAGCTTTCAAAACAAATATCATCTTCTCTCATTTAGTTTATATTCAGAGTATAGAAGAAGGAAACAATCCATCCTGTTCTTCATCTTCCCATTTCTTCATTTTGAATCAAGAGGCTTGAATAAATTGAAAAAAAAAAGAAAATATTCACTTGGCTAATACTTTCCAAGCTGAGGTTTAACACTTTCCGGTTCAGGTACTCATCCATCAGCTTCCAGAATTTATCACTCTCTCAAAATCCTACAGCCAACAGGTATTGCTTAGTGTTATCTTTAAAATGTATCCACCAATGATTCTCCATTAATAAACAGATCATCTTAAACTTAATTTCAAACATTTTTGAAGCAAACTTTATAGGAAAAAAATCTAGCCACCGTGTGATGCATGTTGTTCTACAAATCAGCGTATTATTTTCGTGGCCGATTGTTCTCAATACTTTCTTTAGAAAATTTTAAGAAATTGTTACATTCAAACAAGCAATAAATGGGACCGCGATGGATCTGAACGTACCACGCTCTAGAAGCTACAAGAAACCTACTGTACAAGCACCACAAAACTGGGACCTAGCAGCCAAGACCCTGTATTGAGCGGGCTCCCTTTCACAGCCCTCCTTCCTCTGACTCAACTCCTTATACGCAGAACTCTTCAGTGTTTTATTTTATCTACCCAGTCGAGTCAACCTTGACTACAGGGCAGTCCTATAGCAGACCATCCTATATCCTATAGTAGCTCTCACACTTTTGATATAGGGAATAGGGCTTGTGTCCCCAAACACAGTGACTGCAGTGAGGCCATACCACACTGTGCAATATCAGTGCACACAATCCATCAACTAAATCCATCAACTAAGTCACTCAACTACATTTTACTTGTGAGATTTACTTAGAACTACATTTTACTTAGAAATTAATTGGTGATAAGGGAGTTTAATTATTTTATGTTAATTACTTTCTTGCATATCTTATATCTTTCAGATATCTATATACCCTTCAGGTACTAAATATCTTATGTGGAATAAAATATCACTGTACACCTCAGACTAATGAATGTCCTGCAGGAGAAAGCTGCTAAGGAACAATTTGCACAAAAATAAATTGTCTTGGAAGAGATTTACATCCTTTATTGTGCAAAGAGTTATTTAATTAAGGAAAACCTGTAAGTACTTTCTGACACGGTCTGCACTGCTTATAAAAATTTAAAGAGTAAAACTTCAAAACAACATGTATCTGAAAAATATAGTTTACTGAGCTCTATAGCTGAGAGTGGAGTTGGGAGATTTAGTTTCAGTCACAAAAGAGCAAAAAAACACTGACTTTACGTGACTTAGGCGCTGTACTGAGAGTGATTAATCTGGGAGTGGTAGAGGAAAGGATGAAACATCAAAAGAAAGTGAATGGTGGAACTCTAAAAGAGGAAATATGACTTGCACAGGAATCTGGCATTCTGGTAATATCAACATCTCTTAAGGAATCAAGTTCCATGAAGCAGAGCTGAAACAGCAAAGGAAGGAGGAGGCAGAAGGGCAGGAAGAGGGAAAACTCAGGGTCTGGGCAGAAATACCTTAGGCTGGGGGAGAAAACCTGGAGGCAGACTAACTAAAATGGAAGAATATTGTACAGAAAACAGTGGGAAGCCTCTCCTACACTTGGGCAGGAGAATGGAGAGTATTTCAGGCAAGGGAATAAGCTGCATTTGCACAAAGTAGGCACAGAGGAGGAGCAGGGCTTAGCAGAGAGGCTAGAACCGCAGCAGAGGACATGGCTGCAGCTAAGCTCAGGGGTCAAGAACAGTAAAAGGAACATAATGAAGGAGAAGGGATGCTAAAAGGTAGTATAAAATGCTGGAAAAAAAAAAAGTCCACAATTCTTTAGCTCCATAGATCAAAACAAAACTGTACATCTATATCAAGGAATCTGTGAAAACAAGACCTTTGTTCCTTTCACTGAGTTTCAAATGCATTATAGACATCAATTTCAAAACACAAGAACACAATTATAAGCAGAGAAGCATTAAACTTCATAGCAAAAATATATGCCAGCTGCATACACAAAACATCCATCTCTCAGTACTGGAATTATTAAAAAAAAATGCTGTGCAATTGCTTCTTTTGAAAATCCTGCCCCAAAACATGGGAAAGTTACTTTGTTGTCACACTGCAAGCTAGTAGATGAAACACTTCCACCCCACTCTCATCTGTAACAAACAAGATTTCCCTTTACTTTTGAATGTAAGTATTTTCTAAAACTATGCAATGAGCTATCCCAAGCCCCCACAAAGGTCCAGACGTGCAGGCGCGGGTGCCTGCGCGTGTGTGTCCTGCTGGAGGTGGAAATGCTGCTCCCAGCGCAGAAAAGCGAGCACTGACTTAGCAGTTTTGTGCACAAAGCTGCCCATTTGCTCCTTGCTCTCCTTGTTTTTGCTTTGCTGATCAAAGCAGTTGCCAAGTTTTCCTTCACCATTACAAGGCAGGAAAAAGGGCTCTCCTCGGCGAGGCCCCTTGGAGGTCAGCGAGGTTAGCGCCACAAGGCCCGGAGCCTGCTCCCATGCCGGAGGGCTTGGCTGCCTTCCCGCAGTTCCCTGCGCTTCCCCTCCTTCACAATAGCACATTGGTTATGGAAACTAAATATGAAGGAACGTGCTGGAGGAGGAGGAAAATGCTGTGGAGAGTCAGTCAATAAAAACGCCAAGAAGTTCTGCCTTTCCAAGCAGTCTGAAACTCCAGCATGCTAAAACAGTATATGTGCTTCTGGAAAACCTAAGAAAAGTTTCATCAGGCATTTCTTTTTTTTTTTTTTTTTTATAATCTTCTCCCTTAACAAAACCCCACAAGAAAAAAAAATACTAATTAGCTTTTT
>VWPW01031463.1:299826-372639 GCA_013389825.1 Crypturellus undulatus | reverse complement strand
GAAAGTCAGCCATTAAAAATATGTCTAATTATTCAGGAAAATATGTTGTATAATTAAGCATGGATTGCTACATTCTCTTCTGAATGGGCTGGATGAGAGGAGATGGTGTTTATAGACATTTATACCTTCTCTTATTTGTCTTTAGAGTTAAGTATACAAGCATATGGACTAGAAAATAACTCCTGTAGAAATAATTTCTGTAGAAAAATCTGATTTTTAGAGAATTTATATTTCTCGATTGTATCCTCTCGAGTCGGAATCACGAGATTTAGTCTGCTTGGATGAGCTGGATGTTGAGGTGTCACGTGCTGCTGCCACAGCTCCCCAGTGTGAGCAGGCGCTTCAGGGCGCTGAGGAGCCAGTGCCTGAGCAGTCTCCCTGGGTCAGCTGGTGCCGCCACCAGCATCCCGGCCCCGCGCAGGCTCTGCAGAGCTCTGCCCTGCAGTTTCCCTTCAGTTTATGAGGCTTCCAGACAGTTCTTTGGCTGGTTTTGCCAAATGCTGGTGTCAGTGTGACCTGTGGCTTCTCTGTAGGATTTGGGTTGGGCTGGGGTTACAACAGCAGTTCAGCATCAGTGCTGGGGGTGAGGGTCAGTGTATTCCGACGGTGCAACCTCTGCCCTGCTCGGCATCAGAGGACCCGCACGCTGGCAGTGCAGGTGAGCGTGGTGGTGCCGCTGGCTCCCTGCTGCAGTGGCTGCTGGAGCCACCTCCGCTGGGGCCATGGGAAAAAAAGGTCTCACTTGTGTCTTGTAAAGAAAAATCACACCACACTTTTTGCAGGGTGTTAAAGATGATAATCCTGGCAGCCTGGCTGAGGTCCAGCTGCTGTGCTGGCAGCTTCTGCTTCCCCTGGCGTTTCTTCTGAGAAGCTCCCTTGCTTTGCCCCTTCCTTCTGTGTGGTTTTTGTGGCTGCTCATGTGCCCTGGTGAGGCAGCTGAGTTTCAGTGCTGGCTAAGCAGCCTCATCATTTCCTACACTACAAGGTTTTGTTGTTGGTGGTAATGCTTTGTGTACTTGATAACCTCTGTCTGGGGTTAAAAAAAATTAGTTAAAATTAATTATGTGAGATCCTTAGATAGCATTGGAACTATGCAAAGCATCATTCTTCCAAGGCTAAACCTAAAAACACAGAACTGATCATCGGACCACATGCTGATGCCTCTGAATTTGCTCACCTCATTCATTTGCTGTACTGAAGACTGTGGAGGGCCTTTCAGTTGCCCCCTTTTGTCTTCCGAACCTTCAGACTGTGCCTAGGCCATCCTCTCAAGCTCTCCACTAAAACTTTCAGAAACAGAAACATTTTCTTCAAGAAAGCTGAAGTCCTTAAATGTATCCGACACCTCGGCAAGGTGGAGCAGCAGTGAAATCCCTGGTGTGGCAAGTTTCAGGAGTCAGCAGCCTTGTGTTTCCCATGCATCAACCCTGCACCTTGCTGTGCAGAGTCTCACACTCTTCAGCTATTCTATTTGTGAAAAAAAACTCACACAGGACTCACTCAGAGAGCGCTGGAAGGTCTAAACAGAACGTGGCCAGGCTCTCTGGGATCCAGAGGTCCCATCTGCTGGCTTGTAGCAGTTAGTATTAGCTGCGTTTCACTTCACCAAGGCAGTGGCAATTTGGTTACAATGAGTGTCGTGAAGCTGAGAAAGATTAACCAACAGAAACCTAAAGTAATGTAGCAGTGACTCAAATTGCATAAATATAAGTGTTTAAATAGGCTTCTTATCATGAGTTATAACAAAAATAGATGTAGTACCCTCCACTAAGCTCTGTAATGGGCTTTGATAGTAATATTAACGTTTGTTATATTCAGTTCGTGTACTTTTTCTTACCCATTTGTTGTTCTTTCCTCCACAGTATCTGCATCTTTATATAAAGCTTTTTTTTTTTTTTTCCATTGAGGAGTTACTGTTGCATTAGCCAGTAGCTAGGAACTTGCCTTGTCTTGCTACTTCCTTTGCATGGTGCCCAAAGCCAGCTTAAAATTTCATAACATGCTCTTTTTCAGGTAACGGAACTTTTTCTACAGTAAGGACACTGACAAATTCCTGGGCTGAACAAGAGCGTCGCCTGTCACTCGCTGCTCCCGTCTTCAGCCAGGTAGCAGAAGGGAACCCGCAGTACTGGGCATGGGGCCCTCCCAGCCCGCAGGACACCGCTCGCCGCTTGCCAGGGACTCCATGGACAGGCAGTCTTCCCTTCATGGAGGCGCCTCTATTATTTTACAGGTAAGTGATTAATCTCTGACAAAGAATGAAGATTGCATCTCAGCAGGGAGGCCTATTCTGTATTCTGTCATTTCACTGATTATAAATGCTTACAAATTATATAAACAGAATAAATGATTTTCTTTTATGCTAATTTTGGCCTGGCCACCTGCACATTAGCTAGTGCTTAATTGCAGAAAGATGGATTGCAGCGGGTTACAGAGTAGATTTCTTTTACTTCGGCACTCTTCTTTAATTTTAACACTTTTACCGTGTTGGTATATCCTCTGCACGTTAAACGATTCTATAGAGAAAAGCCTAAACGAAAATGAAGTTTGATTTAATTCACTTCCTAATGAGATTCTAAAGAAACCCAAAAGTCAGCAGCAGTATTCAGGGAGCTGTCCAAGTGTGGGCATGAGGAGGTTGCGGGTGAGTCCTGCAGCTCTTGGAGTCGGAGCTCTCTGCTTTGAGCTGCACAGGGTGGATTTCACACTGCGGTCCCTGCGCTCACGTGCGGCCCTGGCCAGACCTGTGAGCGACAGCAGGGAGGCCACAGGGCACCGTGGAGGCCGCGCACCTGCCCCGTGGGCATGTCAGGCTGCAGAGACTGGGGCTCGCTCACACGGCGGTTTGCAGGGCGGCCCGCAGCGTACACCGGCGCGATGCTGCCCGTGCGCCTGCTCGCCGTGGGGCTGTGTGGTGGCTGCCCCACAGCGGGTGAGTTTGCCTTGTTCCCATTGATGCCCGGCCTTTGATCCGAAAACGATTGCTAACCATCCAGGCATTGTAATGGAAGGTGCAAAGTCAGCCCTGGATGCAAGGTGCAATATGACTGTGAGATCTTCCATTTTTAGCATTATTTTTCTGTGTGTTTCACTTTACACTTGGAACTGTTATATTTATTTGGAGGCTAATTGCTCCTGAATTCTATGTAGCAAAAAACCAAACCTCTGAAAGACTGTATACTTTTATTATTGTTGACTAATACCTTTTAAACATGTATTATTTGGGTTGTAGTATTTTCATCCACGTGCACGTCTTCTGCTATTTCTCCAAATATTTAAACAGATTTTAAATGGCAGGCAAATATTTTGGGCTCTGTCTCACAAATTCCAGTTTAGTTTGAGAGGTGGCTTCTCTGGGTAGGATCAGGCCTTGCAGGAGGATGTGGAAGAACTGCACAACCCTTCAGTATTTATAGCACTTTGACTATTTGGTGGCATCAGTGAAGTGAAGGGAGTGGTGGTGGTTCACAGTGGTAACAGTACCTTTGCTAAAATACTGCAGTTAGCTTATTTTTATGCAGGGCTGCTTCAAAGGCAGCACCATTCCTCCTCACTCCATTTGCTTTAGGGTTCCAATTTGCAAATGTATAAAAAATCATACGTAATGCATGGTCTATATTTTTCACATGAATTTTTATTCCCAGAGCAATTCTATTCTTCTGACTTCTAAAATTACTTCATTGCTTTGAAGTTCTTTTAGCTGCTTTTGTTTTAATAAATTCTAATTAACTCTACCTTCTTTTTAAGGTCTGTCCTCGGGAGCTAATCTTTCTATGTTTAATGCACGATAAAATGAGCTTTTTACAATAATAGTCAGAGTGAGAAGTAACTGAAGGTTATATCATGATTACTAAGAGACCATGCTACCCTGAGAATGAAACTACTGTTCCATGTTTTTTACTGTGGATTTATACTAGTAATATTTCTGTATGGAAGAACAAGCATGCAAGCAAACAAAACCTCCTGGTATGGATTTTAAAATATTTTTCTTGGATCTAGTCTTTGGTCTTGCATATTATCTGCAACCCGGAAAACTTTCTTATCAAATGGACCTACAGTTCATAGCTCTATTATAATTCACTAATGTCTTGATATTCACATAAAGCCTGAATGTAGGTTATTCCTTAACTTTTCAAGGGGGTAAGTTAACATATATGCATTTATTTTATATTCTAGATGTATATTTTATGTGTATATAAAATTAAGATAAAATGAAGTAAACATCCATAAATGAGACAGGATTCCTCACAGAATTGGCACGTGCTTCCAATTGTTTTACTTTGATTTATAGTTATTTTCCAGACTAAATTTTAACCTGCACATTATCTCTTAGGAAGTGATACACTTCACGTTAGATAAATAAATAAGTGGATTTTGTTTGAGTTAACACCAAAGAATCTTTCAAATTTAAATGCTCAGTCTCTCGAACGTGCCATAAAGCTTAATAGAGGATTTGTTTCCAAACATGAATGCATCTCTTTGAACTGAGTTTTGCTGCATTTATTTTATAAACACATCTTTTTCCCCTAGGGGACAGCATACTTTTATCATCCTGAGTAGAAGTGTAAATATTTCTCTTCCCCCACAAAAGTAAATGAAAAACAAAAACCTTTGTAATTTTCTGTTTCTTCTGAAATGTGCTCAACTGCTTTCTTTTTGCTTTCTATTTTTCAGTGGAAGTGATGTTCGTACCTGTTTCTTGCCATGGCCATGGCCTGTGTGTGCAGCTACGAACCAAACAGCAACAGGGGCCGGGAGCTCGTGGCTCTGCCCAGCCTCTGGGTTGGCCCTGCTCTGGATCCTGCCCCCCTCGCAGCGCTAGGTCACCCCGGGGCTCTCCGCTCCCGACTCTGTCCCTTTTGTTGGCTCCATGGGAAGGAGGGGAGTGGGGAATGCTCCTCGCTGCTTGTACGGAGAAGCCACAGGGATAAACACATCCATCCATCCATCCAAACATACATACATAAGTACAGAGCTGCCATAATACCACACTGTGGATGCAGGTGGTCCCAATATAGCTTGTAATACTATTAACATTACTACTGTAAAGACAGAATCTGTCCTTCAGTCAGTTGGTGTTAAGCTCATCAGTTTGGGTGTGAGATGAAGCCTCCAAGGAGTTTGCTGTAGTTTGTTCTCTGACCAGGCTGCTGCACTGGGCACCCACGGAGCCATGCACGTATGTACATACGCAGCCACGCACACAGGCACTTAGAGACACATACAGCTACAGAACCAATCCTATTAGCTAATACATTTCTCACCCAGGAAAAGGGTTTTAGTAAGAATAAGTCCAATTAGAAATGTCAGAGCTCGCCATGTAGGCATTACATTTCCACTTATATGGCATATCAGTCATGTAGCAGGATGCATTTGCTAATGGGAACACTTCTGTTTGGACAAAATTTGTAGAAGTCATAGAATAAACACAGCAGAGAAAGGCAAAGAAAGGAGGATGGAGACGTGAGATATATATATATATATATATATATATATATAAATCCTGTGGCAAGTAGTTAAAATATTTTTTTAATATGAAGAGGAGAGCGAAACACCAAGTTTGAAATGCTTCATTCATGCAGGAACTGATCTGTGAGGACAGTCACAATCGGATAAAAAGATTTGCAATGCCAACGTTGAACATTGATAACATCTGGTATACCAATTTTTTCCCATATTTACTTCTCTTCAGCTATAGATGGCAGAATATTAACAGAAAACACGACACTCATTCACAATTCACCATTTAATTTAGTGTTTTGGATAGGCTGTAAGAGGAGTGGAAGTGTATGAGCCATAAAAATATGACTATGTCTTACAGGTTGTCTGAAAATGTTTGATATGTGTTAAAATGCCTGAAAAAGGAGTTCTGCTTTTAGCAATGTTAATAAGTGCATAAACCTAGCAGAAGCAGAAAGAACTTGTGCTCCAGTGTGCAACTTTGCCTGTGCATTACATTAATTATTAAGCAGGTTGCCAACAAGTGACGGTAGCGCAGGAACTATCTGCCAAGTCTAGTGCAATCCCAGGCTCTGCGGCAATGTAATTCTGTGAGGAGATTGCATGTCAGGACTGCTGTGTGACTCAGCGTGGTGACAGGCATCTCGCTGCAATCGATACGAGAGGGAGAAAGCCAAATATTAATAAAGGATGGTGGTGTCTTGCCCGGGTTCCTTGCTCCTTATAAATGCCTTTTCCCAGTCAGGAATGGGGTCCGAGCTCAGTGACACCGAACTTGAAGTGACATATCTCATTTCAATTATGTCCTGAGGTGTCCACCTTCCCTGCTCTTTTGCTCTTTGCCAGTGCACACAAACAACTTAATCAGATACTCCATCAAACCAGAGTCTGGGGTTCAGTGAAAAGCTGATGGATTTTTTTTTTTTTTGAAGAAAACGTTATCTCACACTTCCCAAGCCTGCTTGGCAGAGCTGTGCTTGCCGCAGCACCACAGCACTATGAAAATGTAAAAACCTCATCAACCCCTCAGGCCAGAAACAGACCCCTCACTCATTGCCATAGCTAGTGCCTACGCAGGGGGTTCAGGCATATCTGTCTGGAGGCAATTTTAGGGTTCATCCAGGTTGTTACAAGCTCTGTATGTCATTGCAGCAGTAGATTTTGATCTACTGCTAATTAAATCTCTTTGCCTAACTGCCGAAAGGGCCTGCCTCTATGAGGAGGCCTTGTTAACACCATTCGGCTCCTTAGAAGCCATTAGCTAAAAGAAGAGTGAATTCTGCATGACTTCACCTCTTCCTAAGCTGAAACCTACAGTTACCCCAAACAAGGATGCCTGAACTTGCTTTACGCCCATTCGCAGTGAGGGACAGAATTGCATGGGTGATGGCCTATTGGTAATGTCCTGTGAAACAACCTTGAAGTGATGGACAAGATCCTCCAATAGTTGGGTAGTGATCTGGAGGGCCTCGCTCTCACCTGTACTAACAAAGCTTAGAGCTGTTTTTTAGTGCATTAAGGAGAGGTTTCAGCTAATATTTTAATTTTAATAATAAATTTTCAGGAGCCTTGGAGAAATTGACTCTTTTTTTTTTTTTTTTTAAATGCAGTGTTTCTTTCCTTTAAAGTCTGCTAGGTAAAGAAATCATTAAATGGATTACTTGTATAATTACTTATTTATTGGTTCTACAGAATGAAAAATCAGCTCTGTCGTTACTGTAAGTTTATCTCTCTGGCTAAAACACAATTTAAAATCACCTAATTGAAGCAAACGTTTCAGGACTCAGGGAATGCTTTATGAGTGTTTTTCTGTACCTTTCATTTGTCTAGGGTGAGTCCATAGAAGGAACCAAGAACTTGTGTTACGCTCTTTTTCCCCCTGGAGTTTAAATGTGCAGTCCCAGTTCTGAAGACTCTCAGGGAAATCCTTTTTGCTCTGTGTGTCCAGCAAAGGACATGTATTTCTGAAGATACGATGTCCCTTGAATTCGTCAGAGCTGTTGTAGATGACCATTCTGCTTCCAGCTGAAGCGTGGGAACATGAAAGAGTCCCTTAATTTTTGTCCTGGTATATATGAGGGACTTTTCTTCACATTTAAAACTGAAAAATGTTACATTTAACTCTTCTTACTAAACCTAGTTTTATAGGTCTGATTATATAGTGTTATAATGCTTTTAACGATTGTTAAGAATTCTAGTATTTAGTGTCAGACAGAAGAAGGCCAGGAGCTGTTGATGTGATGCATACTGTGTATGTGAATTCCCAGCCTTTCCACAGTGCAACCCAGAAGTTATTTTCCTGCTGGTGTGTGATGTGGCTACAAACCTGCTACCTGAGGTCTGTAAAGACGTGGGCAAAACAAGACACATATCACTGTGTAGAGCTGCTGTGGAAAATGTAGCCTGGGATAAGTAAGTTTATTTTAATACCATACATTTAAGCTACATTTTAAATTATTCTAAAAATCTTGGGCACATAAATAAAATATGTTACTCCCATTTACTTCAAAGGTGTCATGCAGTTTTGCCTAAAAGATGTTTGCCTCAAATGCTTACTCAGACTTGTGATGTAAATGCACTTGGTATCCTGTATCATTCAGAGTGGATGTCAAAACCTCCTACTGAAGCTTATTCTTTCTTCTCCTCCTCTTTGAATTTTAATTCACTCTTGATTTAGACCATTATTTAGAAGAATATTCTTCAGGGATTTAAAGTTTTGTTGGCTGTCAGAATTAAGTCTCTGCTCTAGTTCTATTGTAATGTAATTAATTATAGAGTCTAATGATTTTTCTCTGTAGAAACATCATAAGGGTATGCTGTGTAGATACTTAGATATTTATCACTTTACCTTTCTTTTCCTAAGAGAATCATTCACATCCTTCCCAGAGCCCAGAGGATCACATTCCATTTCCCTCTCTCTATTAAGACCATCAGTGTGCCCATCAATAGTACCAACCTCATTCCAGCTAGGGAAGATTAGAAACAAAAGGATATTAAAGAAAATGGATTTCTGTCAACATCTCTCTATTCCATAATTAATCTTTGTGGGGATTTTCATCATATTCTAGGCTATCCCTGGACATTTTGCAAGGCCAACTTGTTCCCCATAAAATAAATTGGAAATAGTATTAAAACATCTGTTCTCTTCTTTATGTTATTTTAGGCAATGCACAAACATTTCAGCTTTGCGATACTGAATCCCTTCTGTTTTCAGTCTTACATGAAGGATCAAGGAGGTCCTCATTTTAAAGCAGGCCATTTG
This sequence comes from Crypturellus undulatus, assembly GCA_013389825.1. Classification (NCBI taxonomy): domain Eukaryota; kingdom Metazoa; phylum Chordata; class Aves; order Tinamiformes; family Tinamidae; genus Crypturellus; species Crypturellus undulatus. Next base: position 363,917 of record VWPW01031463.1, on the reverse strand, counting down.
TCCAGCATTTCTGCGTTGATTACTACCCTGCAGTTACATGTAAGGTACTTTACTTTTGACAACCAATTGAATTTAACTGGACTACGTTAGTGAATCCCTCTCTGTCAGAGAACACATGCCTGAGCTGCTTTTTCACATCTGTCAATTCATAAGTAAAGGTCATTCTTATTTTAAGATCTCTTGATGTCTATGAATCTCTTTAGTGAACCTACTGAGTGTCAGTTGAATTGCCTACAGCATCTGTCTTTGAATCATGTAGTGAACATGTCACCGCCACTGCTGCAATCAAAGCAATGTGCACTGTAGTTGAGACAGGAGCAAGCTATGCTTGAAAATACACAGCTTTTACAAGGAAATAAGGAGTTCTAACGGCATTTTTAGAATCATTCTGTGGAGTTTACGAATGGCACAAATGATAGTGTTGGCAAGGGGACTTTATGATGAGTAGGGTAGACCCCTAAATCTGTCTCATTTGCGCTGCAGGAGAGACACCAAATATTGGTGTCAGCAGACTGAGCTGTTTTATATGGTGTAAGAGTAGGCAAAAATTGTGGTTACATGAAAAGGGCACAAATAGGTTTGCATATCTTTTATTTCTACGTATAATAAGCTGTATTTGTTCCTGGATATACAGCCTTTCTTATGACTTATGATGCGTGAACCTAGAATCAGGAAACATAGTTTGCCCTTCAGATTATTTGTGCCTTACACAGAATGCACCATCCTTTTATTTGTAAGGAAACATATTCATTCTTAACACTAATGATAGGCAAAGAGTTCCAAACACAAGCAAACACTTGTGTTTTATGTCAAATGTTATATGCTACATGAAGTTAACCTGCTCTTTTTTTCATATGCTTTTTAATTATGAGGGATCCATACTTGTTGGCCAGCTGATTCTTTTTTCTCGTATTTAAATGAAATTGAAAGGTGAAAACAACATGAGATATCTTCTCTTCACATTATTCTTTACCTTTCAGGTCATCCAGTTATATTACTCTGTATGCACATGTACCTGTGTAACAAGAGGCACACAGCAACAGTCGCCTTGGAGTCAATGAGCTAGGTACAGTATCATATCTTAAAAGTGGGCCTGAAATATGGAATAAAGAGGGCTACCAGGCCGTGTGTGCACATCATTCAATATGTCACCAAATCCCATTTATAATCTAAACCGTAAGCAGCCCAAAAATAGCTTTAAACAAAAAATGATCTTCTCTAATTTGTGCAATAAGAGCAGAAAATTTCAGCAGGTAAATGAGTGATTACAACTCTTACAAAATCTAGAATTATACCCTAAACTGAAATGTAATGCATGGGTTAATAAACAGGAAAGAGATATACTTGTAAAACATAATTGTAGGCATATAAAGAGGAGATGAGAAACACTAGAGGAGATAAATATATTATCATGTAAGTTGGCAAGTGCAGCAGAAGCCCCGCCGTGCACTGGAGGAAAAGTGCACGCACAGGCACGGACCTGGATGGATCACTAGAGAAGGCTGATGGGAGAGCAGCGCTCTAGAATAGAGACTGCAAATGAATTGGTTCTGGTTTGGGGGTTTAATGTGGATTTTCTGTTTGTTTATTTGTTTTTACATTTTCAGAAATGTGAGTTTTGGGAAAAGCTTGAGGCTTACGGTTTCCTTTCAATTTTCAGATAACTCATTCTTGCAAATCAGCAAGCACATTTTCTAGGTCAGTAGGGAGAAGGTGGTCTTTATTTTTTAGTTTTTTTTAATCTGTGCCATAATAGCAAAATTAATCATGAGGAAGCACTGTGGCCACTTCTGTGACTCTGTTAAATGATCATCTCTTGCAGCTGTTGCTACTGTCTTGGAGTGCACCTACAGGAGTGAACGTGCATGTCTCTCTCATTAGGATTTGAAGCACGTGCTGCAAGTATTTTAAATAAGACAGTTCCCCTGCTGAGTTGTAGCGCCCTGTTTAACACAGCACCTGTTTTCATTTTTACGAGTAACAAACACCATATCCCAGGTAAGATCTGCACACAGAATTATCAGTTGTAGGTGTTCCCTGATGACCCCAAATGCGCTTTGCTAATTTCCACTCTCTTACCAAAAATACATAACACTAAAGAGATACAGTTTTTATTTCATTTTCAAATAATGCTTTCCAGATTTGATTGGAAAATAACAAATTTGATCCTTTCTTTCATTACCAGATAAGCATTCTATGTGACTCAGCTAGGTCTCTTTTGAAGTACTGAAAACTCACATTTTTCTGGTGAGACTTTTTCTGTTTCAATATTTTCATTTTTTAGGGCAATGTCTTTTATGGAACAACAAACAGAACCATAGTAACACATTAAAATGGAAACAAGAGAACACTGCTATCTGTGAAATAAAAGCTAAAATAAACTGTTTTTATCTTTTTGCATACCAATATATGTTTCAGCTAAGTAGTCAATAACTTACTCTTTTTTTAAACTTCTCAAGAATATGTAGAACTCATTTGCCTAATCAAAACTATAATGGTTATTTGTATACTTTAAATTAGAATAGTTCTACTAGAGAATTTCATTCACTTGAATTCAAATAGAACAGCATGAGAAATTGTTTCTATGAAGACATGCACATGGAGGTGAAATCTCAGTATTTCAAATGAGTAAATAATGGCACGAAACCTTAATGACAGCAGAAAGAACAACAGATATTGTCCATTCCTCTCATCATGCCAAATTATGATAATTCAGTACAAATAGCCTGTATGTGTCATCCATTTTTGTTCAGGTCTTAAATAAGCACTGTCTCTTCACCTTTTAATCAGCACTTGAAAAAATATTTAGGTCTGATTTCAGGCTATGACAGCCTATTGTGCACTGTTTGGCCTACCCATGTCTAATGGCTCTCTCTTGCTTTGAATGATACTTAAGTGAAAGACTCACCTAGCGCAAAGCACAAAAACACAAACAAATGTATCCAGCTGTCCCAGGAGGATATGCTATTCTCAGCATAGGAAGTGGAAGAACTATACATGTGGGAAAGCCTATAGACATCAATGGTAAAATTTATCTGAGGAGTTCACAGCCACAGCTTCAAAGGCAAGCCTGAAATTGTGAGGAAGACTGAGCATACATGCAAGTTGTTAGATGGCTTTTCCCAAAAGCTGTAAAGATCCTCTGTTTAATTACAGAATAGATAAGTTTTGAATTCTCTGAGTTAAAAAAAAAGAGAATTTTGCTTAAATACATGCATCTACATATCAGAACTTAAGGCTGCTTTTTCCTTCTTGTCTGTGTTTTATATTGTTATCCCATCACTTGAAATCACTCTTACGCTTACGGTGGTAGTACCTGTCCAGAGTCCTTCTGGTCAGCTCTCTGCAGAAGAAAAAAAAATGGCATGCAGATAGGATACATTCTTAGTTTTGTCAGACAAGGGATCAAACAGCAAGGCTGTATGATTGCATCTCTGAGGCACCTCAGCATAACCCCAGCATCAGGTTTCCGCAGCACAGTCTTGTGGCTGGGATTAGCTGTAGTCGCACATGGAGCACGACCAGGCTCCCGATGGTAACGTTCTGCCTCACTTCTCATCTCCACAGAGCCCACATGCTGGAAGCTGGAGTAGACAGCGGGTCTTCATATATGGAACGTTTCCTCACTGTGGAAAAGAAATCAGAAGAGCATCTGCTGAAGACGGCTGTAACAGGCATATTACATCCATTTTGACAGTGATTGTGAGGAAAAGCTGATATTTGAGAATATGAGTCAGAAATTTCCTGATAGTGTGAATACACATTTTTGCATATAATTTTATCTGATTTGGTAGCAGGTGATTATTTGCTTAGAAGGTATATTTGATACAGAAATAAATGAATTGTTTTTTGTAAAGTGTATCTACTAAAATATCTCTCTTTCACATATAAAGCACTAAGAGTACTTGCAATCAAAGATACAAAATGAATACATGGGCAGATCCGGATATACATGGGAGGCATATGAGAAAAAAAAAAAAAAGTTCACATTTGTTCTTGGATTACTCAGTATTTATCTCTTGTAATTCTACTTTAATAAATTTTTGCCAAAATAAAATTGGAGCAATATGTTGCTGGCCCTTTATTCAGTGGCTGGTAGAAAGGGAATCAACACCAATATGTAACTGTGGGCTTGGATGGGGGGAAGATTCGAAGCAAGGCAAAGAATTTTCTAAAAAAGGTGGATAATGTAGATCACTGTGAAATGGTTCTGAGGAAATTCAGTGCAGAGGATAGAGGGATCTGAATCAATGAGCAATTCATTACATTTTCCAATAAGGGTTTCTTCCCTTGATAGACCCTGTCCCTTTTACCCACCGTGACTTATTACAAGTTCTCTGGGCTCTTCCCAAACTGCAGGACTTGGTAAATTAATTTCTTGCTGCTCTCACTGCAAGCTTTCAACATCCCTCACACTTAGTTCATTAACTTTTAATTAAGCTCTTTCTGAGCTTGGTAGCATTTCTTCTTTTTTTTTTTTCGGTTAAAAATAAATAAATAAATAGGGCTGCTTAGTGGTTTATGTTAGATACTGCACATTACTCAATTCCGTAATCACCCATGTGTGTCGCCACAGTGCCTTCATCACTAGACTCTCTTTATCTGACATGTGGATAATCTTACGTAAGGAAAAGCTAGCAAACATAATCACAGAATGAAGTATTCACCAGAAAGGAGTATTTTGAGTGCAGCAAGTCCAATTTGTTCAGTTGGTAGGTAGCTTTCTTCTGACTTTTTGAAAGTTTTGTATAATTTTTTTACCTAGGATCTGTCTCTATTATGGTAACAGCAGCTACAATTAACACATTCCTTTAGGCTCTCTGACATACAAAAGCATCCCTTGTTCATGCATTTCCTCATCAGCCTGGAGGAAAGTGTTTAGCATTTTAGTATCTCATTGAATTCTTAAATGTTAAGAAAAATTGTCCCAGCAAATACTGGAAGCAACAAAACTGCCGCTGGAATTGTGAATTTATTAAAAAAACAGCAGTAGTAGAATAGATTTACCTGTCCTTCCATAAAATAAAAAAAGTAATGAATAATAAATATAGAAGATAGTAAAAAAGCTGGAGTGAAGTCCGTCATCCTGTCCCTTCATTCCCATGTTCACATAACTGTCTTTGTCATAGCTGGAGTTACTCATACATCTTTACTGCGACAGTGACTACAGGGAATAGATCTGCAGAACGGCAACCCTCCCATTCCCCCTTGTTTCATCTCCAATACGGCTGTGCAGGGCTATAAAAAGAATTCCCAGAGAAGCAGATGATGTGTGCCTGTGGTGGTAGAAGGTAAAGAAAGTAAAGGAAAGAGTTCTTCTTACTCCTGTTCTGTTTTATATGTGCTTAAGAATTAAAAATTTGCTAGTGGTTGAGGTCTCACCATAGGATTGGGAGAGAAGTTCAGTGCCTTTAAGCAAATTACTTCGTTACCTTCATTTGAACCCTTAATTGCTAACTTTAGATAATTACAAAATATGTTAATACTGTGAAAAAAAAGTTAAATTAAATATGTATTAAATAAGTAGCCAAAGAAAAGCAAATGCCAGACATTAAGCAAGTTATGAATAAAACATTTTTACATGTCACCAAGTAATTTAGTTAACTTCCCTCAATACACAGGTAGCAGGTGCTTTCTACTAAACAAGCGTTCAATTTCCTCACATAATTTCGGACACAGGCAGTGCACTACCCTGACAGTCAGCAAGAAGCTGCTTTTGAGTCAGCGGATCCATCACACGTCCCTAAGGAGAGCCAGGCCACGGCCAGCCGAGATGAGGCTTCGCTTTCCTGAGAAAAGCACTCATGTTAGTGGCTGTCCTAACTATTAAGGGTGGATTAGGAGGGACCACAAGGCTGGGCTGACAAGGCCTCTTCATGTCAAAGGCCAAACGGTGACTTGACTCGGGATTGGAGGTGAGTCTGCTGGTAACGTAACTGAGGGCTATGGTGCAATGGTCCTTTAATTTCTGTGCCAGTCAACTTTTCTTGTTAAAATCATATGAGACTTTGTAACCAAATCCATGGAATCTCCATTTCCAGCTGACTGAATATAACCCCCGTGGCCACTTACTGGTCGGAGCTGAAGACTCTTGCCATAAAGCTTTGCAAACAAATATTCTGAGACAAGCACCAGTCACGAGGGGTCAATCGAGCAAAGCCTTGGGCCTACTAATTTCATTAAGGATGTGATGTGAGAAAAATCTATGTAAAATTGAAAAAGGATCCTGTGGTTTTCAAAAAAGCTGTTTCAAAACAGTTCAAGTATTTTAATATTACTATAAATATTTAAATATGTGAAATGAAAGTGCATGTGGGTGTAGTTGATTGAGCATCTTTGAAATGAAAATAATGAAAGAAATGACCTCTGCTAAATAAAACAGCAAACCCCAAAGCATGGTTCAGCTGTGAAGCCTTTTGATAGTTAACACTGAATGCAGCAGGGAGCACTGGGGTCAGGGCCAATCTTCAGAACACAGAACTGTCGCAGTTTGAAATTGCATTTGATTGTTTTAAAGGCAGCTCTTGATTTAAAAAAAAAAAAAGAAAAAAAAAAAAGATGCCTCTCACTCCTTCCCATATCTTTAAATACATTTTTTGAGACTTACTCTTAAGTTAGGGCATACCTCCAGAAACTCCCCTACAGTCCAGAGTTGATATAGAAGGTCAGTTTTTCAGGTCTTCAGCTCTCTGGGGAAGATTGGCCTAGTATTTCCCAACCCTTAGCAAAGAAAAATAGTGGGACAGATTCCAGGGTTTTGCATAGGCTTTAGTCACTCTTTTCTCAGACAAAATGACTAATATGACTTGGTAATGGTGCCTGGGGAAAAACGTGCAATATCTAATTTGAATTTATGATACTGTAACCTGTATTTTTTCCCAGCTTTTTTTCAGTGTTCCCAGTTCTACCAAACTGTTTGCTCCTGGCTCCCCTGGCTCCCCTGCCAAGGCCCAAATTCACTGCACCTCTTGCAGCAGGTGTCTAGTGAAGATGTCTGCATCTCTCTAACTCATGTGCTAACAATATGAGAAAAATGTGTAGTAATGAAAACAAAACCAAAAAAATAGTTTTAACACTGTCAATTGTGCTTTGGTGTTCTTACATCTCAGTGTGACATTTTACCAGTTGAAGCTTCCTTCATCTCAACCATCTTCCTCCAATGCAATTACATTCAATATGTATCTTGCTCCATTTTAAAATTACCACTGTGTCCTCCCCAGCCTTAACTAATCAGCAATGAATCATAATTTTATTGCACTTTGCGCCATAAAAGTATATTGTATCCTGCTATGAAATATCTTATTCATAAGCTTCAGCAGCTGTTCCATATCCCTTTTTTGTTTTATTTCAATTCAACAGCAATGTGTATAGAGCAGGCATGCAGAGCAAGTGCTGCATAGCTGTGTTATCTTTCACCTGTAAATATTTCTTAATTAATAATGTGGTTCCTCCTAGAACTGTAAACAAAGCTCCAAAATCTAATAAATTAAAGGATAAATGGAAATATACCCTGAATGCAGAGCCACTTGTAATAGCTGTGCCTGACAAAAATGGGACATCACAGTGTATCTTTTGCTTTATGACTGCCTCGCCACCTTTCTTTATATAACAATCTGAATAAAGAAGTAAGGGAACATGGGTAGAAAGGATTAGTGATAGACTGGTCAATAATCATACTGTTCTTTTTTCTTTAAGTGTACTTTAAAATTATTTTTAAGCGTCACCCTTCTTCAACCCTGAATTACTAGAGAGCCAAATTTACAGAGCTCAAAGCCAAATGTATGGATTTATATGTAAATGGATTGTAGATCAATTAAAAGATAAACCCAACTTTTATGTGGGAATATAGAAGGAATGAGCTTGATAAAATATAATTCTCAAATCTTGATCATTATAAATGGTGAGCAGAAACTAATTAATCAGGCAGGTGTTTTATTCTCCAGTAATAATTTTCTGCTTTATGGTCTTCCTTCTTTTTTTGTCTGTAATTTGTCGTCGTGAACTGTCCATTTAGAGGAAAGGAGTTGCAGACACATAACTATTATTTATTAATAGCTATTGTTATTTTAGTGTATTGATACAGATCACAGAGAGACATGGGCCAACTTTCCATCTTTTCCTAAACCTTTTATGTCTCTAATTTTAGTAAGATCACTGGAGTTATTGTGCAAGAATGTGAGAAAAGCAGAGACTCACACTGGTCTTGCATGTCTGCTGATCTGAATATGTATTATTCACATCGACTTGGCAACAGCCTCATAGCCAGAGAAAAAACAGCTGGTGGTTAAAGCACTGTGATGGGGCTTGAGACATAGCATTTTACTTTCCAGCTCTGACAGAGGCTTCCTGTTCAATTAAGCAGGACGTCACCTCATCTTGCTGCACTTCGCGTTCCTCGGTTGTAGAATGGGAGCCACGGCGTGCCAGCACACACTGCAACCGGGTGTTATGGACTCCTTCTGTGGGAACTTGGCACATAGAGGCGAACTGCCCTCCTGGCCCTCATCAGGGACAGGGCAGCACATGAAACGAGCCAATTCATTTAATCGCGACATAAAGCACTGCTGATGGGCTCACTGCAGCGATTATTCCCACACGTGAGGTGTGCAGCCATTAACGCCCACTAGACACCAAGCTACAGTGATGGAATCACCCAACCTGCTGGCTGGGTGTGGAAGGACCTTTCCTAGCGCAGAGATTCCTATCATAACCCAGAACCATTAGCTGAGTGTCCTTGTTCAGAAGCCGCTTCTCCTTCCCATTTACCAGAGCCAGGAGGCACAGGAAGGAGTATGATGCTTACGGTTCCCTATTGGCACAAAGCTACCCGGACGGGAGGGATCTCTGGGGATGATCAGATTGCTGCCGAGAAGGCAGGGCTTGGGGATCGNAGCCATTAACGCCCACTAGACACCAAGCTACAGTGATGGAATCACCCAACCTGCTGGCTGGGTGTGGAAGGACCTTTCCTAGCGCAGAGATTCCTATCATAACCCAGAACCATTAGCTGAGTGTCCTTGTTCAGAAGCCGCTTCTCCTTCCCATTTACCAGAGCCAGGAGGCACAGGAAGGAGTATGATGCTTACGGTTCCCTGTTGGCACAAAGCTATCCGGACGGGAGGGATCTCTGGGGATCGCAGCCGTGCCTGCCTGTGGTGCTACAGTTGGGGGCCTCGGCTGGGCTGCTTCTTGTTACCTTGTGTATCTGTATTTACAAAATAACTCTCATCCAGTCCAGTTTACCCATCAAGCAATAAAAAAGGGTTTTGGTGCTTTTGCAGTAGCACTGCAATATTTTTGACTGGGCATTTCACTGCAGCCAGGGCTGTGCGCTGGCATAGACAGAGCACGGTAGTTCCTGCTCTGTAAGTGGCCTGGCTTTAAACACACTTGTGTTTCCAGAAGAATCCTTCCCTGAGCCAACTGAGGGACACCAGTATGGAAAGAGATGGCTCTTGGTTGTGTCCTGAGGGCAGCTTGAAGAAACCTAGCAGCCGTACAGACAGTGTCAGCATACATGGTCACCACCAACAGGCTTGGCTGAGGAAACCTCTCAGAAATTAATAGTATTTTTCTGTAGATAGGTAACACATGGAAGAACTAGGCATTACAGGAGAGGAAAAGCACAGTGTAATTGGGCTGCACAGCCAAGAAGGAGAGGCCTCGTGCGGAATGCTCCAGAAGGCGGCGGCCGTTGGGGCCGGAGGCGGCCGTTAGGGGCGGCGGCAGCTGTTAGAGACAGCGGCGGCCGTTAGAGACAGGTGGGGGCGGTAGAGGTACCGCGACCGTTAGGGGCGGCGGCGGCCGTTAGAGACAGCGGCGGCTGCTAACGACTGGCAGCCGTTAGGGGGTGGTGGCTGTTATTAGTGATACTGTGACTAGTGGAGACGGTGATGGTGGATGTTAGAAGCTGTTAAGGAGTCTGAAGTTAGTAGCAGAGACATCTTGTTTTTAGTCTTTCTCTTCCAACTATAACTTTTTATAAAACTTACCTTTAAGCTCTCTGGACAGAATGCTGAGAAGTGAAGAAGCTGCTGAAGTCCAGCAACGATAAGCCTGGGTTTTTGTTTTGCTGTTGGCAAATATTGTGTGCTTACTTATTATTGTTTGGCCTGAAGTATGCTGTAAATAAGATTGATGAATGAATTGGTTAATTTACTTACTCTAACTACACTCGGTGGCCTAAGTGCACATGTGAAGAAAAGGAGGATGGGGAGTGATCAGGGCTTTTGTGTACTGTTGTGAATATTTATATCTAGGAGTAGTTGAGATGTTGACATTTGTATAGTTTCTCATCTGTGTGTTGTGGGAGAAAGGGCTTCTTGCTGTTGCATGGCTTGCTGTGCTACCTGCTTTGTGCTCCAGCAGCATGAGGCTGCAAGCTTCACAGTGTTCATTAACCTCGTGTTTATGTAGGAGCTGTGAACCCCTGATCACAAGTAGCATCCTTTTCTGGCATCACAGTTCAAATTATGATAAATAACAGAGTTGAAACGTTAATTTAAGGCTTCTCATCTTTAATTAGTCTTTCTTCTGATGAAATTAGTGGGTGGAAAAAAATGTGTGTGTGTGTGGTGGTGGGGATCCATTTGCAGTGTCTTAGTGGCAGTTCAATCCCCCTGAATCCAGTACATTGACATGGTAATGCCAAGGATGTGAACAAAAGAACTAGGTCCCGGTTCCATTCCTGACTGGATTCCTTTCCAATGAGAAGGCAAATTATTCAGTGACTTTTATAGTTTAAAAGCTTGCTATACTTCTGACTTCCTGTTTGCAAGAAGACTCCCAGTGATCCTTCTGGCACAAAGTTTTGGTATATTCAGTGCATGATGTGAATGAGCTTTGCCCCATTCTTTGTACAGCTGAAATGGTTAGAGATAACTTCAGAGAGCAGTAGCACTGCTGTGTGGTATCTCATGGCCTTAAAGCTATGTTGGGACGTTGCTGGACACAGCACAAAAAGAAAGTGGCAGTAAGAATGGAACTTCCTCATTCCAGAGAGAACAATATAGCAAATCCTCATATGTATAGCTTTGAACATATTTTGAGCCTTTTGATATTTTTAAACATGTTAGGTAGCTTTCTTTCCCATCCTTGGTTTTTATATCTCTTTGCTAACAGAGATGGATGAATTCAGAGGAAAATAAAAATGTGTAAATAGGCTTGAATATAACCCAAGGAGAGTAGTTTATCTAATGTAGAGTGTGAAACACTCTAGATCACTGAGCTATTTCTAGATTTAGATCTAGAAGTAAGCCCTTGTATTTTTCACATGTCTGCTGCAAGCTGTAGATTAGGAAATGTTATCGCTATGAGCCTATACACAACTCTCCCCTCCTGTTCAGCTGCATTGCTGTGGTTAATTCAGATACACAAGCTAGTAGCAGGTTAAAAACCAAAACATGATCTGACTTCCCCAATAAGGTAGGCGAGGGGCTAAGTGGACTATATCTCTCCCTCCTTAGTGTTAGTTATTTGTACTTCGGTTAATGCACTTGGGATTGTGGATGTCCTCCACTTTGGTTGGAATATCTGTATGTGTTCTGTTCTTGCCACTCCGCACCTTGTGGCATAGCTAGGGAGTAGAAGTCTTGTGAATCTTTAATTTCAGCCTGATGTTAATGGAGTATGTTCAATTTCATGGCAGGATAGCAGTTTACAACTGGTGCTTTCTTCGCATCTGACAGCGTTAATGTGGAAATCCTAAGTCTCTCTATCACTTGCAGAAAATCTTTCCATCTTTGTGTTTGCAAACGATGTGCTGTTGTAGACAACCTTACAGGAAATACTTTGTTGTGACCTTAAGGAGATAAGAGGAAATTCTGGCCCTTCTTTAATCTGTATTTTAATCTGTGTATCCCATGACAGGCAGCCTGGAATTGCCTGTCTGCAGTCAGGTCTATAGAACTAGATCCAAGCAAAGAATAGCAAAGTTATAGCTAAACTGAGTTGTCCTAGGTGTGTGCTTAGTTTCTAGTTGCTGTATCTTGTCCAGTTGTTGCCTACTTCTTTGCCCCCAAACATCTTCTGATAAGCCCAAGCAACTCTGAGGTTAAAAAAAAAAAAAACCAAAAATAAAATGGGGTGCTGTCTAGCATATTCTTCTCATCTCAGGATTATTATACAGCAACTTTGTGTAGTACCTGCTAATTAGTTTTTGGGATGCATTTGGGAAATGCAGGCTTTTAAACTCCTCTAACACTCAAGTTACCTACTGTTTCTACAGTTATTACAGTTATTCAAATACCTAAATCCTATTTTGAAAATATCTTTTAGCTAGTTTTGCATCTGCTTATCACAGATTTAGGATAATCCCCATTTTATAATGTCACAGGAAGGTGAAGATAAATTTGCTAAAGATTACAGATTGCTTGGATCTTAGATTGATGTGGGATTTGTAGAGTAATTAAACAGGTTACGGTTTGTGAGCATGTCAGAGGTTAGAGCCGTTTGCTTTCTGTTCTGCCAGTCTGCTGCTGGGGGACGAGTGACTTGTAATTTCCTTTTCCACAAGACTGGGTAGAGATCTGCATGTTTCCAAACACCCATGTCAAGTGTTGGCATAAACGGGCTGCAGTGAGCCTACTGGTGCTCTGACACTTCATGGGATCTTGCAGTGCTGATCTGCAAGGTTAGTCTCTGTAGACTCAGCCTGATGGATTTAGAGTTCGCCTTTGTACGCAAGGTAAGTCAGAGCTGCTGCTGAGCCAGGGGTAAGTCACACTGTTTCAGTGAATGAAATGTGTTTAAAACACGTGTTAAAACTGTGAGGGTGTTGAACAGAAGATGTGGTGGGCAATGCTAATGTATTATCTCTAAATTGCATACTGCTGTATATGAGCTATCATGTCTATTACCCTTAATTTTTTTTTCGATTTTTGTCTCATATTCAGAGTCTGTCATATCATGGAGTTATGTGTGAAAAAGGAACTTCATTTGTGGTTATTAGTATACTTAGCATTTCTTGGCTTTTGAGGAGTGATGCTAGTTTTGTGTTTATTGAGTATTGTTCATTGGAAATGATAACTTAAATGATAATCTAAAAATCTTTATTGCTGTATAATCACACAAGATTATTTTCTTTCAATTAACAGCACTTTAAGCAAGCTAAAGTTCATTATCCGTAAATTTTATATCTGCTACTGATATTTCTGTGTTTAATTTCATCTGTGCTTTTTGAAAGGATCAAGGAATTTTAATACTTTGTCACAAGGGGGCAATTAGTCACTATATAAGAGCAGTATTTGAGTAAAGGCCTTACGGAATAACTCCCAGTAGGATATCCAAGTATCCTAAAAATAATCAAGCCCTAAATGTCTGCCACTTGGGAAAATGAGATTTTTTGGCTCCCTAGGTAATTAGAACACCTGGAAAAATAGTGCCATAAGTCTCCTTCACAGATCAGTGTACATCAGGCTACGATGAACATATAAGGAAAGTTTGTGGATATAGCTCCTACCTTTCTTGTCATTTAGGAAATCAATGGTGGAGAGAAAGCCATAGTATATAAGTTAAAAGTCAGCAGCACCAAAGAAAAGGCTATTAAGACAGTATTTCTTAGAGGGTAGAGAAGGAAAGAGAAAACTCATTAACTTGTTACTTAATTTAGACTTGATTAGGGAGTTCTTGTGTATTTACATTTTTGTGTGACTGCTTGCTTTAGGATTTAGAAAGGGTTATCAGATTGCCCTTAGCAACTGCTGTCTTGCATATGATACATTTGCTGCTTGTATGATAACCTTTTTCCAAAGAAATGTAAATATGCTAGGGTGGTTGCTATTGTTGTTTGGCTTTTGTCTGGTTGGTTTCCTTTTTTTTTTTAAAGCTTGTTTTTTTTTTTTTTTTTTTTTTTTTTAAGCTAATGAAACTATTAATAGTTCTAAGTCTCAACCCATCTTGCTTTCCGAGTGATCTATAAAATGCTTTTCAGCAGAACCCTTCTGAGTAGGGTGTAATGCTTCTTGTAAAGAGAACAGGAATAACTCCTTACACTAGGCATTTTAGCCTCACAAAGGGAGAAAAATAACGAAGACCTGTTAAAGGAGATTTTTGAGTGTGTTAACAAAAATGGTCTTCACTTTATAAAACCTAATGTAGGTAATTTCAGGTAATCAAAGGATTATGTGGATCTTTTTGCTCCTTTAAAAATTACATAGAGCCTGTGTGCCCTTCCACTAGAGGAGCAGAGGTAGCCTGCCAGGAGTTTGTTTTCCACATTTAGTTCCTGGTTGCTTTGCTGTGCCAAGCAATGATATATCTTGGCATGACCAAAAAAGGTAGCATGTCTGAAAAATTGAGATTAAAAACTGTCATGTCTTTAGAATCTGCATTCCAAATGTATCCCTGAGCAAGTGACAGTGCATTTCATACAATGATGACCAATATGTACTAAAATTTTTCAGATAATCAGTTTGCAGGCTTGAAATAGGTGAAATTTGGGCAACAAAAATCGCTTAGGCTCCCTGGTTAGGCACCTGAAAAATTAAGGTAGGTGAACAGAGGAGCAAAAAGAACAACACAAAGTCAGGCCACTGCATCAGCTCTCTTTAGCTGGGGTGGGCAATCTGGGACCATCAAGGCTGTTTCAAGGGATGTGGAGTTGCAGAGTCAAGGCAGAGTAGGTGACAACCCCAGCAGCCCACGAGGCCCGCTGGTGTGCAATTCTGATTAGGGGAGCATCTGGCCTCAGTCAAAGGGCTGCCTTACTTGCTCACTGCCACCACTGCTTCTTTGGTGGGGAAGAATGTTCTTCAAACTGTGTATTAGAAGCAAGCACAAGTTTGGGAGGTATGTGGGGACAAGAGTTCTTGGAGTAACAGTGATCAATGTGCCTGCAACTTAGATAAATGTTCAAAGAAGACTGCTGTATTCATACAAGGAACCTGATTGTAATGTAACAACTTGTAAATTCCAAAAGATACTATTAAAGATGATATATTGTAAGAGCAATACCAATGCAAAAAGATATGAGGAAGCATCAAGGTGTAAAGAGAATGGTAAGCTAAACAAGCTAGAAAAAATACAAATTATATAAGATGTATTCACTTTAAAGGTAGTAGGGGAAACTAGAATAGACAGTTGTGAAGATCACACTTTTCATAATGCAGGAAAAGAAGAATAGGAAGCTTTGCCTTTAAAGAGCTTTGCAGGAGAAAAAGGGAAAGGAACCACTATGGAGTATGTTTCATTCACATTTCTAGCAGTGGAAATATAAGAATGTTAAAAAATAATTAGAAATCATCTTAAGGGTAAGCTCTGAATGTATTTTTTCTATGAAGTTATATTTTGTATTCAAAAAATACTCTACTTAATGATTAGGTTTTAAATTTAAGTTTCATTTTTCTTGGGTGTGAGATTGCTGTGTATTACTGTGTCTGTAGTGCCAAAGACTTCTACAGAAGACAAAGTTCTGGTCTGTGATTTTTATGATTCAAATTCCATTATTCACCCCCGCATCTGTGGTTTTATACCTTATTCAAGATATTTGATACTGATACCCCAAAAATGTTTCAGGGTTTGTTGTTGTTGGTTTTGTTTTTAATGACTATTGACATTATTTGGAATACACCAAATGACAAGTACTTGTGCAAGCAGAAAACAAAACCTTAAAGCAAACAATGTTATGCTAATATGTTGTTTGTGCTAAAATAAAGAAAGGAAATTACTACTTGGCTATTGTGAAGCTTATAAAGGAGGGGAAAAAAAGAATGCCACCAGAATAGAAAAAGCTTCAAAACAAAGTTCCATTATCAGTTTGTTTCATGCCATGTAGTTTCAGTTGCAAAAAAAAAAAAAAATCCTTTTCATAAATACACCTTCAAGGTAAATGCCAGCTCAGTTCTTGAAGTATCGGTTAGATAAAACCACAAGTCTTTTTACACTTCAGGGAGGGAATATCTACTGAGAGTACTGCTTTATTTTGTTACATCTCATCACCATCTTGAGAGGGGAAAAATGAATATGTATCATCTGTTATCTTGTCATTTTTGAGCTAAACATCTTAAAAAAAAAAAAAAAAATGAAATAACCTTAGGGATTTCAAGACCTGCATAAATTCCTATTAGAGCAGTGAGCTTGGAGGTCTTGCATTTCCTTTAAATCTGGTAAACGCTGCTCGTAATGTATGAGGCTTGCCTTTCTGTATACTAACCAAAGGAGAAAAAACAGCCTAGATGCTTCTGTCAGAACAAGATATGTTACTTAAGCGTATAAAATTTTAAAGCTGGTAAGTCTATTTATGAAGCTTTCCAGAATCTTGAACAGCAAATTCAATAGCTGTGGTAGACAAATTAGGTGTAAAATACTTTCTCATTTGGTCTTCAACACTAATTTAATTAATAATATGTGGGGGAATTTTTAAAGGCTTGCTATGGTTTGTATTTAACTCAGCTTTTCAATCAGTTTAAAAGACCTGAGGATTGAAAACTAGGAGAGAAGTAAAACAGAATTTTCAGGGGGCTAGTTAGAAAGCAAAGATAAATAGTATAAATAATAGAGAGCGAGAGAGGGAGAGAAGAAGAAGAAGAAGAAAAAAAAACCTTTGATCTGTAAATGAGTGCTTTGATCCAAACCTCTAAATTTTCTGGGATTGCTCTTTCTGAAAAACTTGAGTTTCCATACCACATAGAGATCAACAACAGTGATGGTCTCTACATTACAGCTCTTCCGCACAGTGGGAAATACCTAATGTGCCAGAGGCAGATTTCCTTAAATGGGTAGGAGTCTGTAGGTCTCCTCTGCTAGGCAGTTTCTGATACAGTGCATGGTCAGGGTCACATAGGAGAGCAGCATATCCTGTGCAGTGGTATTACCCTTAATCAACTATGACCCAGGAGAGGGCTGCATGTCAGAAATAAAAGATTTACTTTGGCCAAGTGCTCTTCTCAATCTAGGCTTCTCAGTAGAGAGTCTCTTCTCCAGCTTTTATAAATTTGGAAGAAATATTTGGATTTGACAAGGACACCATGCAGTTACTAGACTCAATTCAATAAGAAATGGTTCTATACTACTCAAAATGAAAGCAAATTGATAGCTTATCAATTTGAGGACACTGCTTTATGTCCAATATAGCTGGAGAAATCAAATCTTGTGACAATAAAATAAATAATTCAGACAACTTGTGATATGAACCATCTGCATATCCTTTTTGCATAGCTGTAGTTATTTTGTGGGCAGCCTGGAGGTGTGTACTTTAAAAGTGAAGAACATTTAATCCTACCAATATGTCTTTCCACTATAAATCAGAGTATATTTTAGGATGTGCTTCTCTATTTCGATGCGACATGTCTCTTTTCCTCAAGTTTAAGACCAGTGTTTTTTATTCTGAGAGACTGTTATGTTTCTGTCCACCTCTTCTGAAAACATCTCTTTTACTGTAGTCAACTTGAAGGCACCATGACCCTGCACATCCTCTGAGACATCTCTCTCCTCCTCTCCCCGCCCAGTTTAAGAATGGTTATTCTGAATAATTCAGTACATTGGAAATCTTTGTTCTGTTCAGTCAGGCTCATGTTCAGTTTTTTTTTTCTCAAACTTGAAAGCTGAGACCAATAATGTTATCAACTTTACCTGCATTTGCCAAGATAATATTTACATAATACAGCCTGATTTCCAATGGAAGAAAACCTCTGTAGTAGAAAGTCATAAAAAGTATTGCACTGGAGCAGCATTAAATTATAGAAGACTTTACCCTGACCATTGTTTGAACTTTGTTACCAAATTTAAGTGAGATACTGAAAATCAAACACTGCAGCCTCATTTTAAACAGAGCCTAGTCTTACAGATGTAGTTTTCATTTTTTATCTGTATAGAAAGATTCAGCAACATGCCAGAAGAACTAATTTCATCTCTTTACTGCTTATCTGATACAGTCTTCAAAATTTAGCTTGTATATTTCTCACTTGAACTTATTGATGTCATCATGCTTCTGGGAGCACTGATTGTTTATAGTTAACTCTTGTTCCATGGTACTACTAAAACCAATGTCACTTATTAAATGTCATTATGAACTTCTTAAAATTACTACCTACCATGATTAGCATGACTGTCTCCCTCCCAGGAGTGTGTGTGTGTCCTTTCATTACAGAAGTACCCTTCAGGTCTTTTCTCTCAAGAAGAGTGTATGTGTGATTGAAGCATTACATTTGTTTGGGTTTGGGATTTGTTATGGGTTTGTTGTGTTTTGTGTGTTTTTTTTTGTTTGTTTTGTTTTTTTTTTTTTTCTCGAGGCGGGGGCGAGGAGGAAAAGTTGGGTTTTTTATTATTTGTTTTGCTTTTCCGTGTGTAAGATTTGCTTCACCTGGCAACCTGTTCCTGATTCCCTTACCAGTGGTCAACTGGTCAAATGTACAAGCCAAAGAAATTACAAGAGTATGAGGACAATGTTTGTTTTTGTCCTTTTAAAAATTTTAGATGTTACGTATAGTTGTGATAACTAGTTCCAAATGTGACTTTTTAGTTGACAGCATGCCTTCAAATATCAAGTGAAACTAATTTTTGATTGATGTACTATGCTTCTACTTTCACTGTTGTAAATTAAGAATAATTGCATAATTGTAACAGAATGACTGTAGATTTACACTGGTAACTTGGCTTAAACTGGTATGATGATAATAAGGTTTTACCCTCTCCCTAAGAATTAATTGTCTTTGGGGATATATTTGTTATTACATGTTGTTACTTGATGAAACTCTGTAAAGGTGGAGAATAGACATTCTTCAACTGCTTGACTTGAGCAAGTAACAAATGGCGTTGAACTGATTTGTTCAGAAGCCATTTGACTGAATGGTAGGAGTATGCAGGTAGAATTTGGCTAGTTGCAGGACTATATCAACACTAAATAAGAGAAGGAAAGCATTAGCCTAATAATTTCTTTGTGCAGCATCTTTGTGCTGTTTTTCTGTGCATGCTGCCTACTGCATTTCAGTGTCTTTCTGTTTATTCAGATAATTAGTTCTGAATATTTTACAGTCAAAGGTATCCAAACTTGATTTTATTCCACATAACACATGTTGAAAACGGGAAATAAAATTTGTAATGAATGAAAAACACTTTTTTTTCCTTCTACAAATAGAAGGATTTTGTTCTAAAAGTAGCTGTCATGTGTGCCCTTTGCCAAATATCCTTAACACTGCCAAGTACTTGGAAGCCATTTCTCTGGATGTAAGAACTTAATATGCATTTTTAATGACTGTGTACTATGGACACAGTGTGAAATTACATGTGAGATTATTTAATCATGTAAAGATGTGCCAAGCAGGTTTGCATAAAAAGGACAGGAGTACTTTCTTAACTTGCTGAGCAGGTATACAATATACAGCCAAAGTAGTCACTCCAACTGTCTCCCCTCAGAATCTTGGTCTTCTTTGATAAAATGTAATTTGTATGCTGCTTGGTGACATTGAGCGTATGTCTACATAGCATTTTAAAGTTCCAGTTTCTACATACATTCAGCAGTTAATTTGTCAGTTTGGTGAAAGACACTGAAGAGCTGATTAAATAATAAATGCTCAAAATTATTTCACCAATTGCTACAATTTCTTACCATTATCAGTTTGGCCTCTGCTGTGAGGATAACTACTCTTCAGGATGAGTGTGTCCTTCCATTGACAGTTATGGTGCAACTGAATGCAGTAATGGATAGCGGGTGGTAAGGATATGGAGTGCTATGTACCAGACATCAAAATGACTGTCAGTAGCAAAAGTCAGAAGATGCTGGCATTTATTATAGCAGTAGCCACTCAATGTTTAACCCTAACTTGCATACCATTAGGGAGTTGGCTGATCGGTAAAGAAACATAGAGTCCTCAGAATGTTATAGTGTGAGTTGAATAGTAATAATAATTTAATTGTGTGACTTGAGGGTTCCTCAGCCTGATATAGTACCAGTTAAGGATTTCCTTAATAAGAAGAAATGCGTGTGACCAGACTGAGTGGGCTTATCTCCAGTAGTGCAGCCTTTGCATCAGTGAGTGGGAGAACATTAGGGCCAGGAGTAAAATACAGAAATTAAATACGGGTCTCAGTTCCAACCTACTTTTATATAACCCGTCTGACTACAAATAGGTAGATTTTACTGAATGATACATGTGACATCAGTATGACAGTTTTTGTTTATCTTCTCTCCCTTTAGTAACATGAGAGAATTCTCTATAGATGTCTTGTGGGTTACAATACATCAAAATGAAAGAATAGTTTCATATTGTGAAATAAGACTAGGAAAGTGATAGGCACAACCTTATAGCATCATTTTAATGAGTTAGTGACTGCAAGAGTAGGGAGGAACAGCTCTCCCCTTCCTCCTCTTCATGAACTAGTAGCACTTCTTCCTCTGGTCTCATGGTCTAGTGACAGAGAATTTCTGATCCAGGCATTCAGGCAAGGTGTACATGTGGATGCCATGCAGCATGTAGAATTCAAGGCTACCTTTTTATATTGCTCTTGGAAAAACTATTCCATCAGTCCTTCTTCTATTGAAAATTTTCATAAGCACTTTAATATTTGATGAAAGCAAAACTAATCCTTACTGTGTTTACTGTACACATCACAAGGACTTAATTTGAGATCCTGAGGTTTCCTTGTAGTCTATGTTTATTGCTTGTTTGAAAATAGATGTACCTGCAGGATCCTTATATATAAGTTTTACAGAAGAAGCTCATAATATGGGGGGGCATATGGTTTGTGGTTTGTTTAGAAGAGATGGTTTAATGCAGCTTAGTAGGAGAATGAATTTTTGATGGAGCAACAATCTGGTAGTAGCCATGATGTCTTAATGGACAAGTAATGAACTCTGAAGAAATCAAGAAAATTCTCTGTATTAATACTGCAGGCTGAGAAGTAAATAGCACACGTATTTGTGAAAAAGAAAATTTAAAACCAAAGAGTATTAGCCCTGTCCTTTGAAGTATGTGTTCAGCTACTTATTTTTTGCACGTGACAACACTAGTTCAGTGGAAGGGGCTCTTTGCTTCTCTATGGCAGGGACCAACATTATTTCCATCTGCTTTATATTCCCAGCAGAAGCAGTTACCATGCCATGGGAGTATCCATTGCCTTTATTGAAAATCTGTATTAACCATCACTGGAGAACAGGCTAATAGATATCACAGTTAGTACTGAGTGACTGAAACATACCTTGTGGAAACTTAGCTCCCAAATTATGGGACACATTCACTAGATTGGTTGCAGACTTTTGAAATCTATTGTCTCTGCATAAATCACATTGATAAATAAAAGGGTAATTCTGGCCCAAACCTGAAATAGATACCTGGAAACCCCAACCAGATGAGAACAATAAATTGAATAGCTAAATATTGTATATGTTGAAAAAGGCAGGTGCACAGATGGCAGTAGAAACAAAATATGTATAAATCTGACAGTTTAGAGAACTATGGTAGTTATACCCAATGAGTGCTTAAGCAGAGTAATTGTAATGTTACAGCCATATTCCTGATCCTTGGGATGTGGCAAGAGAATCCTTGGGAGGGGAACAGGGAATGCATTTTCAGAGAAATGATAAACATCAAGTACTTTACATTCATACTAGAGATATGAGATCCACTTGTGAAAAAGAATGAAATGAACCTACCTTGCTCTTTTGAGTGATATTCTGAAGTTCTGGGCCAACCTTTGTACTGTTTACAGAAAATACTGACTTTACATACTAATGGTCATCTATTAGCCCAGCTTTCAGCTTCAACAGGTCAGAACAGGATGCGCAGTGCCTGGGCACAGCATTAGGATCGACTCACAGGCTCCCTGCATATGGAGTAATATTTTCATATGACTCATAGCAAGGCTTGCTTAAATAGAATCAAAGGTTGGTTAAAGATAACAGACATGTCCTAAGAATAATTTAAAACAAAAACCAAAAGTTGTGGGAATTATTTTTCACTCTTTTCTTTTTCTTTTCAATTATTTTGGATATATTTAAGCTCTGACACAAGATGTCAACATTGCAGACTGCAATACCATGTAGATGTACCAGAGCTAATGAACTAATTATTTCATTCTAAGAAACTACTACTTCTGGTACTGAGTTCCATTTTAACAAATTAGCTTGGATATTTCAATACTACATCTGAATGCCAGTAGAAATCATGGCAGTTCCAGATTTTAGATAGGAAAATCTGATGGTAAAAATTCTAAGTAAGTGAACACTATGAAAGTTCAGGTGTTTGTTTGTGTTAGCAGAAAATAGGTCAGTAGAAGATTCTACTTTCATTTATAAAACTGAAACATACTCATGTCTTTATATATACAACTTGAGACTTTCTGGATAAAGTGTCTGTTTATACTCGTATTTAGGTTCTTTTATGAAAACTAGCTCTGAAATCAATATTGGTTTTGTCACTGACTTGAAAGTAAAAACGTACTCAACACAATTGAAATACAGTTTCAGTCTGCCATTTAAGGTCATTATCTCTGATTAAAATTGCTATTGTTTTAGATTGCTGAGGTGAGAGCTGTGACTTCATAGTTAAAACGGAGTTAAATTTTGCATCAAAACACGTTATTTTACTTCTGAGTTTAACATTGATGGAACTTATTAGGAAGGACATGTATTAAATCTGTGCTGCATTTTCCTCTGAACTAGGTACTTCCTCATCTCAGCTTCATGTTAAGTGTAGTTTTTGCCTGCATATATTTATATGTACATATTTTTTGATATATCTGAATGTGTTTGTGTCAGTGTGACTTCTTCATTTCATAGAGGTGTAAAAGATAATGCATAGTCAAAAAAGACTCTTACAAAACATTATTCATGCCTGAAATTATCAATAGAAAGCAACCTTCTATGCAAAAAAGTACACAGCTTGTACTATGTTGCAATGCACATATGGACTTCTCTGGTCTTTTTTGGGACTTTTTTAAATGGTCAAAATGTGCCACTGCAATAAGTACATCTTTCAAAGGAGTTTAGTGATAGGCAACTGATATGTCACTATAGTCACAGTGGCTTATCCTGAAAACATTTACCATTTCAATTTTTTTTTTCTCTAGTGCATTAAACGCAACCTACTTCTGCCTTCTGATGCAGAACTGCTCATTGAGTTTATACATATGATTGAAGTATTGCCATGTTTCAGGTTTGATTAGGATATTTATCTGTTTTGTAGTTTATCAACTAATCAAAGAAATGGATGATACACTTCATATTCAAAATGAACATCTTTGTTGAACTCAGGCACTGTCAGCATTGAATGGATATCGGCTTCTTCAGATGATTTACTCACACTTCAGCATCAGAACATGCTGAATCACAACTGTGGAATCATGCAGATAATGCAGTTCAAGGAATAACATAAAGATATAACTATACAAGAAATAATTACATTGCTATCATATGCTCTATATAACTCTATCAATAATTATTCAGTCCATTGCTATAAATCAAACGCTGTCAGATAAGGGCCAATTTTTAATGTTCTGCCAGTGAATATATATTTGTTTATTCCTTCTTCAAAAACTATATACAATGTATCTTTCCTTAAGACTGACAGTCTGAATTCACACACAAAATAATTGGCATTGACTTAATTGGCATTGCCTTTGGGCAATGCCACTTATTGCTTAATATGAATCAACCAAAAAATTTGCCACCCCACCATAATTGTTTCACCAATGGCAATATATTTTACTGTGAAATTTCATTTGTTGCAAAAAGGATTGGGGTCTTTATTAGTGACTGTGCATTACCTACGCCATTGTATTAAAAAGCAAACAAGAAACTACACTCCTACGAGGGGGAAATTTCATGTTTGGTTTCAGAATGGCAATCTTGTATTAATATTCCAACATATACACAACAATGAGCCTGGTATTGCACACAAACTTAAGCATCTTGAACAACTGTACTCAACTTTCTTTCTAATTAATTAAGAGTTGATGAATACCAAGCCCTACTCATTCCTTACCATTATTGCCATAGTTTCATCTTATGAATAGAGAAGATTAAAATACCCAGCAAGCAGACTGAAAAATTGAAAATACTTGTGTGAAGAGTCACTTTGTATACTTAATATGATTTTTAAAAATTCCATATTGACTCATGAATAAATAATAAATCAGGGCTATAACCTTTAGGTTTTTATTCAAATAATCTATTGAAATATAGACTGTATGCAAAAAAGGTGTAGCAGACTTTGTTTGGATTGAAAATGCAATTCCATTCTTTCTCAGTAATGAAAAAATGTAGGGATACAAAGTTTCAGCCTCATACAATAACATATAGTTGCTTTCTTGACGCTTTGAATAAGGAAAATTTATGTATGCAATGACACTATAAATCTTAACAATTAAATGTAGCTAGGATAAAGTATAGGCTTAACAACCACCCGATCATATATACATATGACTCAGTCAACAATACTTAATGATATCAACTCTAGCTTTTCGAAAAGGAAAGTGCAATCTCATCTGAAAGTTCATCAGGAAAAAAGTTCATCTGAGCATTTGCTGAGACTAGTGATCCAAAATTTCAGTAGGAAAAAAATATATCAGGCAGTGATATGGAGCAGTAAGGAGCAAAGGCTGACTTCAGTAGTGATATAGTTTCATTTTTTGACCTGGCTATGCATAGTTAAGTCTGGCCATACTCTTTAGCAAGAACTATTCCAGTGAGAAGTGTATATGGGTCGTCCATATTTTATTGGAAGTACAGGCTGTGTGTGCAAGGTGACTTTTGAATTTTTTTATCCTTTTACCTTAATCAGGCAGTGCAGAGTTGATCACATTTGTTTTCAAAATTATCAGCATGCAACAAAACATTTTAAAGGTAGCTATTCCTACCGTAGGTGTAAAATACAGCTGTAAATACAGTAGACTGAAGGTGTGTTTTTTTTTTTTTTTTTTTTTTTTTTGAGGATCAATATTTCACAACAGAGAAAGATATCTGTTCTCAATTCTAAATTTATAAGCAACATTTCATTATGCCTGTTATCATAATATCTCTTTTTATCTCCTCTGTCAATATTTGTCTCTATCATACAATATCTTATGTCTAGAGTAAAAAATCCATCATTATCGTAAAAGGGAAGAAATATGTTAACAGACCACCTGCTGATTTATATTTGAGGCTTGAGGCCCAAGAACTACTTGTAAGCACTCCTGTCTAAAAATAACTTCTTTTGTATTAATTAAACAGTGGGAGTTGCCAAGGAATTTGTTTGCAGTAAATCTCTATGTCTTGTCCCTGTTAGATTAAGTAAAAAAGTGTACAGGCAAGAGAAGCAATATTCACTATGTATCTTTGAGAAGACAAAATGCCTTTACAGGTTCAAGCTTCAGGTTAACACTGTCTTAAAGGGTTTTTCTTTTTTTTCTTTTTTTCTTTTTAAGTCTTATTATCTCAGGGGAGTCAGCAAGTTAGAGACCACAAGGTAGTGACAAAACACTTGTAAGAGAATTTGTAATTTCCAATTATGTGAATGGTTATTCTCTGTACTCTATAATTTCACCTGCTAACTTGCATGAAAATGGAAAATAACCTTGCTTTCAGAAGGGCGCTAAATCTTGTTTGTTACTCTAGGAACTATCTCAAGTTTAGACTGTACGTTTTTTCTCCAAAGATGATAAGTTTTTGATGACTAGATTTTTGAGCCATTTTTTTGTAATCTCAGAAATAGAAAAATGAAATGCACACTTGAAACATTCTTAGCCTATGAAGACAGTGTTGAAGTTATAATGAAATTACTAAGATGGGAAAGTTAGTTTTAAAGCACAGGAGTGTTGAAAGAAACAAGCTAGAGATCTCCTCATGTACAGTCTCAATAATACAAGTCAGAGTTAGCTTTTGCCTTTAGCTGAACAAACTCAACTTTCTGTCTGTGCTGGGCCTCAAAGAATATGCACTACTGAGAAGCTTTTGGTGAAGTATTGTTTCGAGGAAGGCAAATCTTACTGTAAGAAGGAACAGATCTTGCTGCCTGTATAAATTTTAGGTTCCTATGCAGTATTCAGTGACAAGCTACAAAGATGAATTAGGTAGGTTCTTGACATCTAAATTATGGTAAGTCTTTACTATTTATGTATCGGTGTCAAACAATGTTTGGGTTAGTAAATGTGTTCTTTCAGATGCAAGAAATAGGGTCATTTGAGAAGCAAAACATTTCTGTCAAAGGCAAAACAGTGACTCTGTAAGGGCCTTTGGAAAAGAAGGTGAATTGTTTGGTAGGACACACTAAAAACGGAGGGGTAAAAACTCCACTTGGAGAGATGAAAAAGATAGGAATATCGTGAATATACATTTTTATATATGTGTGTGCATATACATATATATATATATTTGAGGCGCAGAATGAAGCTCCATAAAAGAAGGAATTCGGAAGGAGGAAGAAGACAACAAAATAGATGCAGCATTGCATGAGAAAAGAAAAGAGGGCAAAGAGAAACATGAAAGATGGAAGGTTTTTATGTGTTTATATTGAGATAAATGCACTTCTGTTGAGTTGCTTCCCACCCTTTTCCTCAGCTCAGAAGAAAAAAGCAGTGCAGAATCTATGTGTAAAAGTAGGAACTGTGTGATAGTTCCACATTACCCAAAAGAATTTGGTGATAGATGCCTCTACAGACTCTACTGTCTGCATTAGGACTTTCTCAGGTCAGACTTGCATATTCTACTCTTCCAAGTTTCTCACCAGAAAGCGGTATAAAGGAAATAAGTGAACAATTAAAAGCCTTATCTTCATATTTTCTTAGCTCTGTTAAGACTAATCAGTACTTTGTCTTGACATGTTACTGTCTAGTTTTTTTAAGGTTAGTATCCTGCTTTATTGTTGACATACCAATTATTTTATTTTTTTTCTGATGAGAAAAATAAATGAAGTTTTCCATATATGTATTATTTCCACACTAATTCATCTTGAGTTCTAAAAAAAAAAAAAAAAGTAGTGTGTTTTATTTCATTCTGACATTGCAGTTGCACTTACATGTGGCAGACGGCAGTGATAAGTGAGCCCAAAAAATTGCATACAATATGTAACACCCGATGTTAAAAGCCAAATAATCACAATACTTAAATTCTATGACAGCTGTCAGGAATAAAAATGTTAATTCTTTCTAATTGAAATATGCAGGGGATGTGGTACACAGAACAGCATAAGTGCCCTGAACTCTATTCTGTATAGTCTCAGAATTAGGCTTTTTGTTTGTTTGTTTCTTTTTTGATTTTTTTTTTGTTTGTTTGTTTTAACTGCTAGGGTATGTGTCAGAAAGCATTTCATTACTTAATAGAATTATTAAAAGTTACCTATATATTATCTTGGTTTGTTTGAGGTTAGGGATGATATCTTAAAACTTAAAATATTAACCCTGTACCCATGGTGGCGGGCTTTATTTACTATGCTGAAGAGATTACACCGGCATAAATGTCTGTGCACCTAACTTTGATGCCCTGTCTGATCTGTGCATGTATTACTGTACTGAGAAGAGTCCCACCTTGGAAGTCTAGGTTTTCATCCTAGCAAAACTCAGAAATATGACTGGTATTCCCTTGAACTTGATGTTGCCTTGAAACAGCTGCTTACACAGGTGTTCACCTGCGTTGATGGTATGATAGAGTGAACATAGAAAACAGAGACTGGACTTTTGGTGGCATATTAAGGAAATGCCTGAAACAAGTGGTGATGGTAACAATGGGTAAGCAAAAATTGCAAGACTGATGAATTAATACTGTTAACAAGTGCCAAATACTTGTAATGAATAAGTGAGAGCAAGATTTCTTTTACCTACTCTTGGAGTATTTATGTAAAGCCTGTGGGTCCCACCACATTCCAAGTATTAATTCAAAGTGTTTGTGTTTTTGAATATCTGTCTACCTGTAGAGATGCAGATAGTGGAAATGCTTAGGTAGGCCTAAAAGCTATGACTAAATAAAGCCTTAGAATGTTACATGACCTGCCTAGGAAAGCGTGACTAGATAGTGTGCCACTGGTGGTTCGCTGAAGTGTGCAGCTTGCTTATTCATTTAAAAGGTTATGCTAATTAGCTCTGTGCATTATGCCTTGCATTACTTAGGTTTAGTTGAAAGCAGCACTTGCAATCTATCAAGGATTCTTCCTTTTACTCAGTATAATGCCTATAAACTTGCTGATCCATTTTATTCAGGGATTTCTTCTTGGAGGGCGAAAAAGGTTTTGATGTTCTTTTTAGCTCTCAGTTGTTTCTTCCACTTTCAATGCACTTTGAATAGAATTCAACTGAACAAACAGAAATAATGAGAATATTCTCCCTGCATGTTCAGAAGAGACTACAGCTGATTTATAATTTGACAGATTCTGGTTTCAGGTATATAATTGTCACTTTTCCCCAGTTCAGTGGTCTAATAACCTATGAGACTCCGGTACTGGTACTGCCTGGCTACTTAATTGAAAAAATTGAGAAAGTTTCTGTAACAGCTTGATGTGCCCTGTCACATTTAAATTGCATTTTTAAAACAAAGAATACTAAGGTCTTTTGTTGTCTTAAATCATCACTGGGCAGAGTTTGTAAAGCTGCAGTTGAAGATCTGGTATAAAATAGAACCTAGTCATACAATTACATGATAAATCACACAGGCAAGGGGATTGCATTTTTAGTGTACCTAAATACTCAAATATGTTACCTAGGCACTCTGTTGAAACCTATTTAAACAAATATGAATTCACCTGCTTTTCCTACAATTTTATTTTCCAGATGCAAAAGCAGATTGCAACTATAGAATGTCAGTAGTTTTTCATGTGGGGACAAAATATTCCTTTTTGTGGCCCTCAGCCTTGTATTTCAGTTCCAAGAAAATTTCTGTCAATACTGTCTGTAGTTTTTTTTTTCCTCACATATGTCATATTTATCTTTTCTTACCTGAAAGAAGCAATTATTCAGTTACTTCATCCTTGTGAGGGGAAATTTTTTTGGCTTTTTTATTGGATTTACTTTCTGTCCCTTACCTCGTCATTTTGGGGACCCTTTGTGGCCTCTCTGATCTTTCCCATCCCCCTTTTCTGTGCATTAATGGGAATTATCAGTTGTGCAAAGTGTTACCTTCAGGGCTGATGACAATAGAATGTTGTATGTATTGATGGCATACTGTCTGCATCTGTCTGCATTTTACACAATGGTTGTGTCTGCTTGGGACATTGCAAGAGGAGGCCTGCTCAGTAGGCAGCCCTCACAGTGTCAGCTGCTTGATTCACATCCCTGTGAAACACTTGTCATTTACAACTAGGGTTCCCTGGGGGATGTTAGAAAAAAGCAACATTCTTTATTAAGTTGCTCTGATAATGTCTGAAGAGATATCAAAGGAATATTAAGCCAAAGCTGTCACAACATGAAAGACCCAAGGATTAGTACAACCCCCATATTAGCACAGCTTGCTTTTTAGAAAAGTACTACATTGAAACTAGAGAAGTATTTCTCTTTACTTACAAAGAGCAGTGTAGAGCATAATACAGTTTTTTTTTCCCCCTAGCTTTAATATCTGGGACATATAAGAAGAGTGTAACTGCGTATTCTTCTAATCCAAGGGGTTTAATTGGTCTGTTGGGCTGATGAGGTTTTTTTTTTTCCCAAGAAGTAGCAGCCTTCTGATTGCCCTGTGTTGCATCTGAAACTGAGCTCTTGTAGCATAGCTATAGGATCAGAAATGTTCAAAAAGATATGGATCTCTGTTCTTTCTTCCCCTCTCTTATGTGTAGAGGCTACCTAGAGCCTCTGAGTGGCTTCCAGGTTCTAATCCCTATTTTTTAAGACATATACTGTTTTTTGGAAATACAAGTAGTTTATTTCTTTTCCTCTGTTTGATGATAATGTGAGTGCAAAGCTGGACCTTTTCCATGTGCAGTTGAAAGAGAGTGGAAGTCCCTCTGCCTATTTGGAGCTCTCAGAAAAAAAAACTCTTTGGGTCGGCAGGGCAATGTGTCTGGGACCTTGGAATTTAACTCTTTCATAGACTTCCAACTCCTAACTCCAGAAACTCAGTAAAATTAGGCTTAGGTGATCACCAATTTGGTCTTGGATGAGTGTAGTCTAATGAAAAAAGAACTATCATGCAAATATATATTTGTATCATACATATTTCCAAAGTTTCTGTGGAGATCTGAAGCCTTCAAGATCTGAAGGGACAAATACAAGTGTATAGCAGTGTTTTCATTGTCTGAATAGGACTGATGCCAGTTCACTCTGGCTATGGAGATGGTCTGTATGTTCTTTTACATATTAATATCCTGTCATCCTTCCAGGTGCAGGAGTCCAGCATTTTCAAAAGTTGCTGCAGCTCAAATTCTTCAGTAGATATATTTTTTCATGTGTAAAGTATCTGTTGAGTAGAAGAACATGTGTGTGTCTTAGTCCTCTTGCTTCCTTATACACAGGTATTGCATTTGGATCATAACGGCTTATAATTAACCTACCCAAGTGCTTACTAGTGCACTTCATATGTGCTTTATTTAGGAAACTAAAATTCAGAGTTGGCTCTTTCAACAAGGAGCTGAGTAAATTCCAGTTACCTGAATTAGAGCTCTCCCTTTGTGGCAGCAGATTGAGCTTGTGAATCACCTAACTTTCCATTCTGCTTTAGCATTATTACAAAGTAACTCTCCAAAGGGAAGCTTTGGCTGCATCCCAGAATAATAGTTATCTCCTTAAGCAGAATTTGGCTTAGGATACAAAGTAAGTCTGTTTCAATCCCTATTAGTTCATAGAAAGTGGGAGCTTAAGAAGGTATTATATAGCACTGAAGCAATGGTTTCATGCATAGCCTTCTGCGTCTAAGATGCAAATCTCCTGGGAGATGGTGGAATTGTCTTAGGTGGAAAAAATGCCAATGGTCTGAATTTCAGATAAATAAAAATGATTGTTAGGAAGTTTTAAACATGTATTTAATTGCAGAATTCCTGCTAATATTTGAGTATAAAGTACAGATAATTCAGGAGCAGATGAGTTTTTGGATTCAGTTTGCATAGGTGCCTATGTAGGACTGGTTTCCCTTGATAAACTTGAGCAGGAGATTGCGCTGTTGTTAACAGTTATTTTTAAATAGTCAAGAGTCAGTTTCTCTTTGCTGGAGAATGATGTCCTGCGGCCATTCCCCTCTCCTCTTCTATGATTTGCATTAATAAGATTAATACAATTCTACATAGTGAACTTTGTTTTATTTATAGTCTCACTTAATGTTTTGGCAATGAAATGCAATAACATTTTTATTTTTGTACTGTCTATGAGTGTGCATAAGAATCATAGAATCACAGAATGCCTAAGGTTGGAAGGGACCTCTAGAGGTCATCTAGTCCAACCCCCTGCACACGCAGGGCCACCTAGAGCACGTGGCACAGGGCTGCATCCAAGCGGGTCTTGAAGATCTCCAGAGAAGGAGACTCCACAACCTCTCTGGGCAGCCTGTGCCAGTGCTCTGTCACCCTCACTGTCAAGAAGTTCTTCCTTAAGCTCCCGTGGAGCTTTTGATGCTTCAAATTGTGGCCATTTCCTCTGGTTCTGTCAGTGACCACCAGTGAAGAGAGGCCAGCCCCATCCTCACTGCCTCCCTTGAGGCACTTATAGACACAGATGAGGTCCCCTCTCAGCCTTCTCTTCTCCAGGCTGAACAAGCCCAGCTCCCTCAGCCTCTCCTCATAGGGCAGATGTTCCAGGCCCCTGATCATCCTCGTGGCCCTGCGCTGGACTCTCTCCAGCAGCTCCACATCCCTCTTGTACTGTGGGGCCCAGAACTGGACACAGTACTCCAGATGTGGCCTCACCAGGGCTGAGTAGAGGGGCAGGATCACCTCCCTCGACCTGCTGGAGATGCTCCTCTTAATGCACCCCAGGATGCCATTGGCCTTCTTGGCCACGAGGGCACCCTGCTGCCTCATGGTCAACCTGTCGTCCACCATGACGCCCAGGTCATTCTCTGCAGAGCTGCTCTCCAGCAGGTCGGTCCCCAGCCTGTCCTGGTGTCTGGGGTTATTTCTCCCCAGGTGCAGGACCGTGCACTTGGCCTTGTTGAATTTCATGAGGTTTCTCTCCGCCCAGTTGTCTAGTCTGTCCAGGTCCCTCTGGATGGCAGCACAGCCCTCTGGAGTATCCGCTACTCCTCCCAGCTTCGTATCATCTGCAAACTTGCTGAGGGAGCACTCTGTGCCTTCATCCAGGTCGTTGATGAATAATTGAAATGAATTGGTCACTATTAGCAACCTTGACATTAAAATAAAGGGTCTTAGAGGCATTGAGATTGTGGCTTTATAAAGTCTTTCAAATGAATGTCAGTATTCTTGTTAAACGAAACTTTTTCATTATATAAAGATAATTGTATACAAGACTCTTCTGTGCTAAATCTCAGGCAAATCTTCTGGAACAGAGGGAGAACTGACCACCAAGAACACATAGACTACAGCCTAACGTACTATTGTCAGGTCTGGTTATGCGAGTAGTTTCCTGTAAGCTCAGTAAAGGGAAGCATTGATAACACTACAGGATTTAATGGCAGTATCAGCTCCACCAGTTGCTGCACCAGTTTCTTGAAACCCTTCTTGCTTGCAAATGCCAGGCCGAAGCCATAGCACCGTACGTGTGATTGGACAATGAAGAGGGAACAGGTTTCCTCCAGAGCAGGGCTGACAAGTAGGACAGAGCCTCCTCATGTATTGCTTTGCTAACTGCAACTCTTTGTCGTATGCATGCACATTTATTTATTTTATACTTATATATTTTTATATATACATATATGTGTAAAAAATATTTTTATATATGCGTAATTAGATCTTTAAAGAAAAGTAATGTTACATTGGAATGAGACTGAACTCTAGCCATCCTGAGAGCAAATAGTAGGTCCCAACTGTAGTCTGGGAATAGCTGGACGATATTCCACCCCTGTATTATTACTAAATATTGTGCCTGTGACCAAGATCAACTGAAGATGAATTTTCAACTTAAACGCTATGTGTTTTGAAGAACTTGGACACTAGACAGGACAGAGTATGTTCCCAGCATTCATGAGAGCTTTTTCTTGTTCTTCAGTGTTGAGTTTTCAGTCTGGAAAAATGGGTCAGTAATATGGCCTTACCTCAGAGGAGACTTCTGAAGAAATTCTGAAAGAATATGTATGACACATTCCCAGCTAGAACAAAGAGCAGTGAAATGCCCAACAGGAACTTAGTAAGTTTATAATCGGAGATGGGTTTGAGTTGGCTATAGAAATTAAGGCCTGGGGCTCAGGCTGAATGATGAGAATAAAACAAAATGTGGAAAGGCGGCTGCTAAGTGAGTAATGCTACTCTGCAAGAGTGTCTTGGAAAAAAACAGTAATTGAAATTGAAGAGTGTCTAATACTGTGTATACACAAAGGAGCCAAATTAAGCTTACACAACTAACCATCTGTCACTTCCAAAGCTTTAACCGTGGCAGTGTTAGCATCCGTCTGAGTGGCTTTCTGTGTAATGCATACCTCATAGTGTTGTGAGTATGCAGCAACAACTGTGGGGCCCTGCTCCTATGTACTTACAGACAGGCCTTTGTACATATATATACCAATGTGCAGCAAGTTATTGAGAGAGCAAAATATAAGACCTGCCTTGGCAGAGGCAAAATGTATTCAAGTAAGTGATATGTATCTCTGAGAGTGTGTCTGTGTGTGTGTGTGTGTGTGTGTGTGTGTGTGTGTGTGTGTAACTCACAGGAGCAAGGACTGAAGGATCAAGTATGCAAGGCCAGTGTTTCTCCTCATCCCAGGAGTTATGTCGTGATCTTGTGCTCTTCTCAATAGATGTACATACATCCTTGCCCTCTAGTGTCTGCATTTTGTATGTCACCCCTGCTCATCCTAAGTAAACATTTTAAATGAATCAGTAGTTCTGAACTATTTCATTACTCAATTTGTGTCTTATTTCTCAAATCTTGCAGGCAAGAAGATAAAGATCAGTTATGAAAAGTAATTTAGAAATTTCTGAAAATAATATATTTTCTAACTTTATTCCTAAATTATTAATTTGTTAATCTCTTGAAGTTTACCTCTTGAGTTCTCTGTCTTTCTCCAGTCAGATATTGTTGTGTGACTCCATACGAAGCTTCTCCAAGAAAGTATGCTTGATAAAGCCCTCTTTTCAGGCAAATGTCACTGCTAGTCATATCTAAATCCTGAAAAATTGAAAAACTCTAGGCTCAAGACTGACTTCTTTTCTTTAGAAATTGTTCTGTTAAAGTCATTGGTCAATCCATGGGTGTAGAAGTCCTTGTCATCTGAATAGGGCCTGTGAATCACTGTTATGAGTATGACCACTATCAGTATGACAATGCTCAGTATTGTCCTACTGATAATGGTATATATTTGAGAAAAGGAGAGATACTATCCAGGTTGTAATTAATCCGTTAGATGTGCTGTGTAATACTTCTTGCATCAATATTTTCCTGCGGAGAATCAAAATTGATCTTTCTAAAACTAGACCTCTATTTAAAAAAAAAAAAAAAATTGTCCCTGTTAGACTGGAATATAGTTTTTAGCTGAAGTACATCACGGTACTTAAGAATTTTTAAATCCCTTGATGAATCCAAAATTTTCATTATGAAAGTAATGCTTAATATCTTGTTTTTTCCACCTTCCATATATACACTCTAGGCATGTCTGGAGTTCTTTCAGATTTCTTTCCAATTTCCTCCTAGAAGTCATGAACCATAAAGTAGAAACCATTTTGTAAGTCCTTTTAGTATCTCGTAGGAATGACAGTTGCCTTGAAAGCCATTGCTTAATAGAATGAGACAGCCAAGGCTTTGTAATAATTCTGTGACTCTCTGAGTAAACTAAAGCTATATCCAGATACAATTAATCCACACACACATAATTTCTACATACACCTAAGGTGGCTGTATATAGAAAAAACATAACTTTACTCCACTGTGGGTAAAGGGTAACAGGAGATGTAGGGGGAGGACAATAAGATGTAGTAATATAAAAATACATCCAACAGTTGTGTTAAGGCTTTTCATAGCCAAGATTTCACCTTGTTTGGCTCATCAGCTTGTACATACCACTTAATTTCAGCTTCTGATGTGGAGGGGTGGAGAAGCTTATAAAAGAGAAGGATGTAGAAATGACAGAGAAGGAAGAGTCAGTGTAGCTGGAAATGACTTGAAAGGAGTGTTCATTGAATGAGGATTTTTGTTCCAGCTTATATCTGGCTTTCTTTCAACATCCTTTTTTATTCTTAAGAAATCTAGACTATCCATTAGTAAAAAGAAATAGAAGGACAAAGGTAAAAAACCAAAAACCTTTAAACTGCCTGGTGTTGTTTATTTTCTGAAAGGTTTGGTTATTTCTCTTTAACAATGTAGAGCAACTAGTTTATTGTTATAGAACTACCCTTTGTTTTTACCTCCCTATCTGCAAGGTTCTAAGTGACACAGAACTGCTGGATATCTAGTGTGCAAAGCTACAAACCCGAGAAAGACCCCTATAGGATGTCTCATCCCTCTTCTGCAGTATTGAGCTATATTCCATTGAAGTCAAGAAAGCAAAAATGTGCTTTCCTGACACACAGTTCTCCTTCTCTTACAGAGGCATTTGAAGTGTTTAATTGTGTTTAATACAAGTGCGGTATAACATGTCTGCGTTGAACTGAGAATTCTGCTTCCTTACTTGAGATTCCTTCAAATGCCAGGGAGTTGGTGAGGAGAGTTCAATCAAAAATCTTTAGTTCACATTGGGACTTCTAGATAGGAAGAAATAAGAGTAACAGCCGATATTAAACTGAGATACTCAGTTTTACAGGAACATTTCAGATTTGTCTTGCCTCCCAAGACAGCTTGGAGACATACCTCTAAAATGGAATGTCTCAATTTGTTGCAGTTACACTGCTTATCTTGTCACACTTGCAGGAAATGGGTTAGCCAGTGTTTAGAAAGGACATTTAACTTGTCAAACGAGAAAAAAAATATTTTTATGTATGTTTTCTATATTTATTTGTTATGACTGCCAGAAAAATCATGTGGGATAAAATAATAATGAGACTTTGGAGCACTGGGTACCAGTTTCATTTGGCTTTGCTGCTCTTCTAGTGGCTAAGAAGTCATGAGCTGGCTGCTTTCTTATGGCTAAGGGCCCTCGAGAAGAATGTTTGCTGGGCTTGAAATTTTCCTCACCAGAGGTGCTTGAAGCCTCCCTGTTCAGCGACATGTATTCCAGAACCCTGTAGACTTTGTAAAACCTTTGTAGATGTGGGCCTTTATACTTTTTTAAACTTAAACAATCTCTCTCTATATAAGAAGATGCAAGTGTTTTTTCATATCTTAATAGAACTTGCAGTGTGACACATGCTGAAAATGCACCAATTTATGGAAAGTGCCAGCCCCAGTGCTCTGCCTCTTGCAGCCTTACTCAGGCAAGCGGTCTGACGATCCTCAAGGGAAGTGCCTACATGCAGGGACCTGAGCCGCCTCCGCAGCCAAACCAAGCACTCTTGGATACTGCATGGAGCAAACAATAATTAGGAAAAAAAAAAAAGACTGAATAACTAATCACGAAATGCCTAATGGGGGCAAAATAAGACTAAGGAGCACTGGCATAGGGTCAGTGTCCCCTGCTGGGTAAAGGTAAGTTGTTCAGCACTGAGCAGTTGTTATCCTGCAGCAACTTCCAGGCTCTTGGAAATCATTGAAATTGCATAGAAAACTCTCCTAAGCCAATCAGATGCCAGCAAAAAAAAAATACTGCCTAACAAACCTTAAAAAAAGTCAATTCACACTCCGTAGCCTAATTGTCATGCTGAGATGCTAATTATGAGTTGCCCATAACCAGCCACAAATATTGAACTGTCCTTTCTGAATCCTCTTGGAGTGTCACCAGGCATGCTAAGTGTTGGGCTGCATTATTTGGGCCATGTTTTATGACCTTTGCCATATTGAATAATAATTCAAAAATTGTCTGTTACGGGCTTTGTAGGAGTTCTTATAAGTCAATGTACTAGAAGTAAGAAGTTTCATGGTTTGGACTAAGTAATTGAAATCCACTGGCATCAGTGGATTTGTATTTAATTATTTATTTTTGTGCTATGATACCAAGATTTACTCTTAAGACCAATTTAGAATCAGGAGAGAAAGTTGTTGCTTGGTAGAATGTAGTTATCTGTATATGAACTGCAAAGAGGTTGGAGAGATGGTCTGATTCATTTCCTATGCATCAAGTGTAAAGGGAAGAAAAAATTTTCTTTGACTGAGGCGTGGAAATAAGAACTAAGATCTGCTCAAGTCCATAAGACAGAGTAGACACTTTAGGCAGTGAATGGAGTAGTAAGATTAGGTTGTCTAATGATTTTCATAGCAGCTAATGAGTTCAGAAAAATAGCTAAAGCTACTCAAATACATTTTGCACAGAATATTAGGCTGTCAACAAAACCTATTTCATCATTGAATAGCATTAACAGTTCACATGTTCATATTGTATAAGTACTATGAGATGAATTACATATACAAATAATTTCACTGCTGAAGAAGCTGAGACAAGAAGTTACACTTTGCTGAGTTAGTTCAAGCAGTTATTTCTTTTCAAATGTTTTTAAAAGAAAATAACATGTAAATATATATATTTATTTGGCAGTAGTGTGAATGGAATAGTCCATAAAATAAGCCTACCTTTTTAATAGAGCAGCATAGCTAAATGATTTGTTCCAGATGATCAGACAGCAATTACACAATACACTTAAAAAATGTTATTTTGAGAGTAGCCTTTAGGTGTTTGCTGCATCCAGTTGTTAGAATGGTTAAGTCCCTAATAAACTTGAGATTTTAATCAGGCAAAGTGGCTTCCATACTTTCTAGTTTTCTGTTGTATTAATAAAAATAATTTGTAAGCTTCAAGATACTCCCATTTTAAAATTTCATAAAGAGAAGTTAGCATTGAGTCATCTATCTGTGGGCAAAAGCCGGGGTTTATGCTTTTCTGTGTGGGGTTAAAGTACATAAATTCTAAGTGCTACCCCACACATGCCCTAAAGGGTTCCTCTTTTCTTCTTTGGATTACACACATTCAACAATTTGACTCAAGTTGTATAAAATCTATAAATTAAGCTACAACCTAAAGATGAAGACCTTTAATC
Source organism: Crypturellus undulatus (assembly GCA_013389825.1). NCBI lineage: Eukaryota > Metazoa > Chordata > Aves > Tinamiformes > Tinamidae > Crypturellus > Crypturellus undulatus. The sequence continues at coordinate 325,866 of VWPW01031463.1, read as the reverse complement.
TGTTGTGGATAAATTTGGTGAGAATGTGAAGTTTTCTCTACCTCCCACAGATGAATTGTGCCTCTGGGGCACATGGTAATCACTCCTCAGATTGATTATCTTCAGTTTCACCTGGCAGGTGTGAAGTCTGCAGGTTCTTCCTAGATAGTAACACCACTGCAATTACATGTAATAAGTGGTTCATTTTTTATGCTGTGGAATGGGAAACTTATTTTACAAACCTGAAATGTTTAAGGAAAATCTATCTATGTAGCCACTATTTTTTAATGAAACAAAACCACACAGATATACCCAGTTTTGGTTTTGACTCTGAGATTTAAAGTGATTTTTATATATTTTTGTAACTTGGAGTTTCAGCGCAGTATTAACAGAGATCAAAAAAAGCTAGAATCTCTGCTTAAACAATCTTAGTGTATTTTCATTAGCAAGAACTGAACCTGACATTTTGGAGCTGAAAGGATGAATACCTGCCCAATTAAAAATGAAACTTGACAGCATGGTTACAGTAATCTAATCAAATACTGCAGTATGAGCTAACTATTGTGGAGGAGCCAGATGTCACATGGAAGATGTCACATGGAACAAATAGCTTGTATTTCATTGTGTAGTTGAGCAACCTGAAATCCAAGTGTCTACTCAGATTTCTGAATAGTCAATAAATGGTTTCTAAGGTATTTTGGTGTGGTGAAATTGGCATCTGATATACTTAATTTGACATTGCTGTTACAACAATAGATCAGTGCAAAATGAAGCAGCATTGTTTATTTCTCCACCTAATGAGAGTTAAGTAAAACTTTAGGTTCACATATGATGTATTTGCTGCTTCTCTTCATTCTCTCATCCCAAATTTGTACATGACAAAGTTCCCACAGTGAGCTAAATTAAATGATCCCTACTTGTGAAAGAAAAATTCCTTTGAGTAGCAGTAAATATTTACTGTTTTAGCTTTGAATAAGGTCAGGGTAGTATCACAGTCATTAATTTTCAGTATATGGTTTTCCTATCTACAGAATTAATAAGTGTATTAATCCAGGCAAAAGGGGGTATAGATCCTTTTTTTCTGAATTATTTTGAAAGGATAGGCTTCTATATCAGCATGAAATTAAATAAAGGGGAGTTTGTTTATCATTCGTTATGTTATACGTGTGTGGTTAAGGTTTGAAAACGGGTTCCAGAATTGAAGGTGCCTCTATGTATCTAAGGTACAAAATAAGACAAAACTATTTAAGTCGTTAGCCTGAAGATCATGGATCTCTGGCTCCTAAGATGGGGAAATTATCCTTAGATGATGCATGCTTTTTAGGTAGTAAGTCTTTGAGGTCTTTGCCGATTTGCAAAAGAAACCTTCAACACAAAATGAAGACATTCTATAAGCTCATGCTAGCTGTGTTTTTAGAAGTTTTTAGTAGTAATTCCACCGATTTCCATAGCAGGTTCAACTACACTAAAAATACACGCTTTTTGTTTGGGATATGAGACTGGCACAAATAATCACTCAGAGTGTAACTAAGCTTCTGGTTTAACTAGTAATTTGTAGCATGTACCTGAGAAAGGAGTGGATCCTTCACTTCCCCAGTACTGACCTGGCTTTTGTATCCTTTTCTTCCTCTCCTTTCATTTAGCTTCTAGCTCTTAAGAGTTACACTCACATAAGGAATTAGTCATCAAAAAAAGGTAATTGAAGAGTGTGGGATTAGGACAGAAAAATTATGCTGACAAAACATCTAGACACATGAGTCCAATTCCAAATTTCCTTTCTCATGAAATGTTGCTAATCAGTGAAACAAGTCAATATGCCCCAGCATTTCAGTATGTCTTTTTTGTACTAATTGATTCAGCTGTTGGAAAAACTTTGGTATCGGCCTTTAAATTTATAAGTAGTCCACAGTTCTTGATTGTTACTCCTCCAAATAAGTTTAACTACTCTGATGTTCAGTGTAAAATGCTTTTAATTCTTTTTTCTTCTGGGTGCTGTTTTGCATTTTTCTTTTGCTGTGGTTAGAATCATTCTGACAATATTTCCTAAACAAAGCATAAAGATGATTGACTGCAAATGAACTTTCTATACTGTTTTCATCTGTGATTCCTCCTATATAGTCCATTAGAAAGGAGATGACACTCAAGTAAAGGCAACTACCAAGTTGAAGACCAGATTTTTTTTTTTTCGTGGGCAGAAAGGGGCAGGAACTACTGCCTTCTCACGTAGCTTTTGCGTTTTTCTTGCTGTAATTGTTGTAGAATTTTGGATTCCACTCTGAATTTTCTTCCAGAAGGGAGAGTATCAGCTGCCATACAGTTGCCAAAGGGGACAAGAGACTTTTCTTCCTTCTTTACTTTCTTCTGTAGTTCCAGCAATTCTTAACTACATAACTAGGGCTCAGATGTACCTTGTAACTCATGCATTTCTTTTTTGCTCATCTTCTCTGTATTTGTGGAGTATGCCTGGGGCACAGCCTTTGGCTAGGGCACAAGGGAATCCCAGGGTCAAATCTAGCTTTGTAAAACTGCTATTTGATACCGTATTAATAGTGCAGCAGCAATATGACCCATGCCAACCAAGTGTGGTGAGAGTCTAAAAGACCTGATACCAACTACAGTGATTTCACATGATGTGAACACACCATCCAACCACATTTGCACATGTGGACTGCTGACTATCCTTGCAACACTCTAGATTTGTTAGAGAAGTAGTTGTTACAGCTTAGGAAAACTGCGATTTTGGTATCATTCATCAGTTTGTATATGCTGTAAATAATACTATTTAAGCATGTAGCACAAGCAGTAACTATCAAACTATTTTGTTAAGCATCTTATTAAAATCATTGTTTGCAAGGTGTCATTCAATTATATCAAAGGCTTATCTCAGAAATTAAATACATTTGATTAGCACTTTCATGGATGCATAGATTATTTATGTGGAAACATTATAGTACAATTATATATAAAGGCAGTTAATGTAACAAATGAAGAGTAAACTCTGACTCGGACTAACAATTGTCATTATATAGTATATCAAATGCCCAGGAAGGTTAATTCTGCAATGATATTTATGAACACTAAATTTGACATCAATGTACTAAGAGAATTTTGGTAGATTCGCACAAAATATGTGCAACCAAAAAACCCACTCCTCCTGCATTTTCCGCTAGTATAATTACATGGACATTTGTCACAGTATGCTCATCATGATGACACCTAAGTGCAAAAAAATATATTTGCTGCTCGAGCCTGCCTGCCAGCCTGAGTGCGTATGTCGGCCTGTGCACCATGCCTGGCAGCTGCTTCTGTTGCAGGTAGTGCTGTGCACTGTGGGGGGCTGTGCTCACATGGCCTCTCAGCTCTTAGGTTGTGCTTCCACACAGCAGGTGGGCAGTGCTTAGGGATGATGCTCCCCTGGCTCGGGTGGCTGAACTCCTTCTGAGAGTGCAGCTGAATGACAGCTTTGCACTGAGGTGCAGGTTCTTGAGGCACACACCATGGTCACCTCTTCCTCTGCAAATTCTTGCTCTAAAAACTGTCTGCTCTGTATGGTCTGAAGCCTCTGTTGCTGCTATAATCAAATTAAGAAGGTAGGAAACGGAGGAAAAATAAGAGAAAAATTCATTATTCCTACCAAAGCCTGTCAAAGACCAGCTTCCCTTCCCTAAAGGAAGTCCTTCTTACTTGTGATCTGGTGCCTCATCTACAGCAGTTTTTCAAATGACCCAGAAAAGTACAGCCTGTTATGGAAGTGGCCAGCTGCATGTGGATATTTTCTGGTCATAGGTGTAACAATACATTGACAGAGACCCAAAGTAGTAGTGTAACGCCAGTGTGTAGTGAACTGGTTATAGGAAGAACCTGTTAAAAAACCAAAGGCAACATCGCAGTGATGCTAAGTACTCCAGAGTGTAAAACTTAACATCTTCAATGGCTCATGGTTTAGTTTGAAGAATATGCTCTGTGGGTGTAATAGTTGCTGCAGCTTGTAGAAATCAAAATCAAAAAAATCTGCACTACAACATCCTCAGTGTGGGTAAGTTAACAGAACAATGTCTTTCCTAACCTCTTTAGTGAGTCACTTCAGGGTTTTAATATACATTTACAGATGATTCGTAAACCTTATAAATGCATTTATTAAATATCAATGCTCACTCAAAAATAATTATCAAACAAGACTTCATATCGCTTATAAATTTTTATATAAATGCACGTAAAACAAAAAAGGTTTGATGCATATATACCCCTGTTCATATATATTAGTACAGTTTTGCGTCATACAGCTGTGTATGTAAAAGTCTGTCCCCTAAACTGCGGCCCTGTGTGTGTGAGGAGGCCATGTCCATTCCTCACACATGTCCCAGCAGGGAGCGGCAGCCAGGTGACAGTGACTGTGCTGGCCACAGCAGTGAGCTGGGTGTGAGGGAGACTAGAGGATGGGGCACCTGGCAGGGCGCAGTTTGGGTAGTACTTGGATTCTTCTTTGACTTACCTATTTCTCAGGCAATAGGATAAATAATTTCAAAGTGAATCTCTGTCAAAAATGAAATACTTTGTTGAAAAGACTGCACTGTGAGCTGGGAATAGAACAGTAATTAAGGCAAAAAAGTGAAAACGTCCCAACCAAGCATCATCAGTGTCTCCTCACCTCCCCATCTGTGGGGTAGAAGGAAGCTGCCGGCAACAAAACACCTTTTTCCTTATTGCAAAAAAAGCACTGTGTGTGTTTGTTTTCAGGACATTGCTGTAGCAGAGCTGCACCTCAAGTAATATTTTACATATTTAGTAACATCCTAGCAGTCCTTTTATGGTTTGATGTATTTTCAGTGACTGGTATAGAGACTTGGTTTGGCAGCTATTTCCAAGTTGAGAGCGGGAGGTGAGGTCACTCCATGGGGTTGGTGCGTCTGGCAGTGCCTGCATGGCTCTGCAGCTGTGCAGCTCGTGCCAGCAGGGCTGGGTTGGGGTGCACACAAGGGCCTTGTTCTTGGGGGCCACTCAGGTACTTGCTTACCAACAGCAGGATGCATCGCACCGACCCCGAGTTGGTGCTTGAGAAGGGTGTCTCGGGGAGTATTGAATGCAGCATGGCCAGGACTTTCCTGCTGCTCCAGTACCATGGTGCCTTGGCACCTACTAACTTTCCTCTGCTAAGTGCCAGCTGTTACAGAGATGCAAGGACATGGACATGTTTATGTTCTTCCCTACCCTGCGCTGTAGAGTGTGTAGAGTGATCAGGCTGAATGAGATCCTGCCTGAGTTCCTGAGCCATCATTATGTAACTGTATCAGTCAGAAGGATGGGTGTCATTTTAATAACTTTGTCCCTGTAGATATTTGTATGAGCTGTTGCTGTAGGAGATAAAGAATTGGAGGGACGTTTTAGGGAGGTAAATCACATATTGATTCGTTCTCGATGCTTTGATAATCTGTCAGCTGCTGTGAAAACTAGAAACAAAAACATCTATGTTTTCAAAACTAATGCTGCTGGCTGAGACAGACGTTTGGGTTTTTTTTGGAATACCATCAAGCCATCTCTGACGGTGGTGCCATAGCAGAGAGTTTGTTTCCGTGTCAGCTGGCATGGATGGTGAAGCCATTTATGCTGATTCTCTTCTTAGGCTGCCTAATGCCGCTACGTTGTGCTGTCGGACAGTAGCTCTTTTCTTTTTTACTGTGCTTTGTTACAGTTGCTCATCCTTCCGGGTACGTCTCCACATGTATTTTTCATGACCCTTGCACAAGAAGAGTATCTTTCTCTTCTACTTGTTAGTCCTTGTGCCATGACACTAGGTTTCACCCTGCTGTGCTGGCAATGCTTTGCTGTTTCAGAGCAAATTATTGCTTTCTTCACTGCTCTGGGATCAGAGCGGCAGTAGGGGCCAAAATTTTAACATGTAATGTATTGCTCTCCTGTTGAGCTGATGATCTGGGGCCTAGGGGAACAGCCTCATCCATAGAAAGGCTTCTCCACCAAGGAGCTTTGGGTGTTCTCGGTACCACACTACAGAGGTTCAACAATACTGTAGGTGCAGCAGCAAAGCTCTTTGTGGCATGCAAACATCAGTACACATATATTCTAAATACAATCTCTAGTTAAGAATGATTTACTATAGGGGAAGCTTAAATGTTTTTGAGTAAATTTGAGGCAGGAAAAATGCAGGTACTTGGTTCTGATTTCTCTTTCTACTTGGCAATAATGAACTCTTTCATCTTTGAAAGTCCTACAAGACTCTTGACTCATTCTGCTAGTTAAAATATATTTGCCTTTTTATTAGCTTAAATTACGAGAACAAAATGGTTTCTCTGACACAATAACAGATTTGCAGATAGACCTGAGCAACTAGCTACTAGCTAATGTTTTGACATAGCTCTAAGGCTCTTTTCTCTCTTTCAAGTCTGAAAATGACAGGAAGGTCGGCATGACCGTAGCTTAAAGACAGGGACCATGAGTTTGACAGATGTTGCAGCCTCACTTCTGCTTCTGTGAATAACTTATTCAGCAGTTCTTTCTCTTGAGGAGGTGGCCACAGACCCACAGAGACAGTTGAGAAGACACTCCGATAGCACAGGTTTTCTTACTTTGGCAGTGCTATTTGTTTATGTGCTTGACACTTGTTCTATGGTTTTGTGCCACTTGCTGCAGCTCCTCTGACAGAATCACTGCTGCTTCTGCCAGTATTTCACTGCTGCCAAACTTTTTTTCTGTGAACTGGAAATTCTCTTCACTCTTGTTTGTTATTGATGATATAATCCATAGGGCTGTAGTTTGCAACTGTAGTTTGGTGGATTAGAAGACAAATATGTATAAGGAGGAGTTTAAGGGTCATCCCTCTCTTCCTTCCCCTTAAGAGAAACTTATGCGAAGTTTCAATATCTGTAATATGTTCTGGATGGATTGCAAGTAATTATTAGTTACATGGCAGTACATGGACATCTGTCAAGGAAATGTGTTGCAATAAAGTAAAACAAATAAGACATCCTTTTGAAAATGCTGAACTGTGCTTTCCACCCTCTCCTGCAGCATGCCCTCCCCTGCAGCGGTCTCCCCCCACTCCCCGCTCTTCCCCCCCCAAAAATGAAAAAAAAAAAAAAACAGATACGGTATTTTTTTTCAATTATCATCTGAAAATTTGCCAAAAGTTTTAATACTTTTCTTACTTAAATTCTTGAGAGGGGAAGCAAGCATTTTCCAGGCTTAGTGAACGCAAACACATACCTGTCTGTTCAGGAATTCCTTTAACTTCTGCCTAGGATGGTTTTTTGTAGGAAGCTTAGTAACGAGGGAAGGAAACTCCCTGGTCTTAGAAGCCATTCTCTGAAACAATCTGGTGATATTCTCTTTTTAGGATAACATGGACTTTTATTTTTCAACACAATAGAAGAATTTGGCATTAGCTAATTTAGTAGCTTTTTACTCACGTTGCTGAAGTCCAGCTGTTTCCTCACTGTGTAACTTTTGTTACATTACGGATCACTCTCCTTAAAGGACTGAATAAGATGCCTGATCAGAGAACTTGAACAACAGAGAAAATGGCAGGGAAAGGTGCCCGAACGATTATTTCTGTGAAATACTGTGATGTTTCAGGCTTCAATTTATTTCTTCCCTCTGCCCCCTTTTTTTTTCTTTTCATTCCTCTATGAAAATTTAAATTCTGGGTTTTAAACAAGCATAAAGTTAACTATAGCCCTGTAAAAGGATCCTGCTTGTTTTCTCTTTATGTCTGTATATTCTGGGGGAAAAAAAGGCAGTGGAAATAGCAACGTACAACAGCAAAGTATTAAGGCTGTTGCATGGATAGGAGTGTTTTTGAACACATTTATTCCTGTGTGGTTCTATTTTTTTTTTTTTTTTTTTTTTACTTTTTTTGAGTAAACAGGAAGGGTGTTTTAAGGATTATGAATGCTTCCAGTTAGGATGTCATTTAAGTAGAGGTAAAATATACTTGTTTAAAAAACTTTAAATAACAGTGTAGAATTTGGCCATTAAGAGATAGTAGAGTTACCTCCAGCTCTGTCTTACTCAGAAGTATTTTGAGGTCATTACATGCCTTTAAAAATAAGATCTTGCTGGACACCTGACAAAATTGTTATTTTAAAGCCTCTAAATGGATTCTCACTGCCTGTGTTTTTGTGGCTGACTTACTGAAAATTGATCTTCATTCTTAGAATAAGTGTTTAGATGAAGCACTGTCACAACAGATGAGTACACTTGCCAGCATGCTTCATGGTGCTTGTAAACAGAATTAGATAAGTCTCTGATGTTTTTACCTTTATGGCAAATACATTTTCTCCTTAAGATATGACAGGAAAGCATATGGAATCTTTTATGTGACACCTGGTATTTTATAATTGGTTGGATTTAGGTTATCTAGTGAGTTTTGGCTGTATTTTTCAAGCTTTATAGCTTAAATTTTGGTATGCAGCTTCCAAACTGTGTACCTGACAAGAGAAAAGGCCAACATAGCAGCTGTTCCAAGCTTTCATCAAAATTGAAGTCCATGAAGTTTTGAAGGTGAGATTGGGTGCATTTGCATGAAAATTGAGCAAAGCTGGGAACTTTTTGTTCCTGTCCAGCTGGCCATCTTTCCTATTCAGTGGAGGCTCCCTCAGGAGCTTTTTCTGAAGACTTCTGAAGCCTCCGTGTGCTTTCTGCTAGCCAGGAGCAGCTGGAGTAGCTTGACCTTAGAGTTTTGACTATTGATTAATACAGGTGCCCAAGCAAACCAGTCTCAGATTTATTTCTTTGTCTGAGGAATTACAAACGGGAGGGTTAATTCATAACAGCTTCCAACTTGCCATGCAACTTTACCTAGGACAAAAATACTTGTTTTTGGTTGCACCATTTTTGTTCTTCTGATAATTTCAAACATACAGAATTACAAAACTAATTACTTCCATGATTTAGCTGCATTCTTACTGAATGATTTATAAACCTGCATGATAATAAGACCTTTCTGTAATAACATTTTCTTCCAAATGAATTTTCATCCATTTCATAGGTCACACTCCTCAGTTCACTTCTTTTGTTTGCCATTTGCTATGGCTGTTAAGCAGCTTTAAAATTAGAGTGTGATTATTCAGAAACCACTTCATAAAACATTATATGCTGTTTGCCACTGCTTTTTCCTTTAGGTCTCGCACTAGGCAAGAGAAACTGCTGAGTTTGAACTAGCAATGGAAAATTCATTGTCGATTAGATACGAAAGTGAATATACCAAAGATGGGAAACATCTAATTAGTCTTCACCATGGACATGGAATGAGTTCATAGCTCGCAGTGTCACTGATGGCACTGAGGTCACTTAGAGATCTCTTCCTAGGATAGACAAAGACAGGACAAATTGTAGAATATTTCACTACTATTACAATGCATGTGTCCTTAGTGCAGCATTTAGAAGATGAATGAATTAAGAACAAGCTATTTCTTATAAATAGAAAATGTTTTTGTGACAATTAAGGATTGGTTCTTTGCTGTGGAGGAAGATGGGACTTTGACTATGTGGAGAAAGAGTTTTAGATCCCTTACCTAGTAATTTTCAAGTCGATGACCTGATGTTGTTTGTGTGATGGCTGGTACTACCTTTATAGGTAAAGCACAAAGGCAAGATTTGTACTGGTGCAAATAGGTGCCAGTTTCTGGTGAAATACTTGTATAAACCAGGTGGTCCTTTTCGAGGACTGCTAGCAAACTGTAGCTGCTGTGTTGTTTCTTTTTCCAGAAACGAAACATCAAAATAATATTACTAGCCTTAGCTGTTTCATTACCCGTATTACCATGAAAGACAGAATGTTCTGCTGAAGCTACTGTGCAAGGTTAAATCTGTACATTTCTCTCCCCCCAACCCTGCCCAAAGTGTGCACTCTCCAAGGCTCATTAACCATTTTGCTGAACATTATGATCATTACTCTTCTGCCAGGTTATATCACATTTTTCAACCTTTTAGGAACAGACCTTAGAATTATTGATCCAATGAATCATACTGACTTAGGTGCTGGCTGCTGCTGAGACACTTCTGTGGAAACCACAATGTTGGCTAAATATCAGACCATTTTTTTTTTCTGAGTCTTCCCTAAGAAGAGATAGATCCAAAGTAGTAAGCCGCTAATAGGACTTTTTTCATGTGGAAAAAGCAGTAGCACATCTCTTTGCAACTACTGTGCTGCTGCACGTTCTTCAAATCACCCAATAGCAAAGACGCACAATTGAGAAAAAACAAACCAACAAAAAAAAAAAACAATATACATTCCAATATACTGTCTTCTTTGTTCCTGAAAATAATTGTCTCTGTATTCTGTAGTAGTATATATAACACCTGAGGCTAGTTTATGCCTGCATTTTATTTGCTACCTGTTTTCATTTGGCTTGCAACAGGAAGCGTATGAACAGATTTGACAGACCTCAGGGGCTGGTAAGTAACCTCCAGCAAAAGAGGGTCTATAAGTGGTACTCCTTCTACTGACACAACTGCCCTTGATTTTGTGTCTATAGTAAGTGCAGTGCTATTGCAGAAGTAATAGAAGAATAGTGCAAAAAAATGAACAAACAGAAAACCCAATGGCTTGGCTGTGCCAAAAAGCGAAGTATTTATGGGAAGAGGTAGCTGCGCCTGAGCTGCAAAAACAAACTTCCTCAGTACAGTGCTGCCAGAACTGGTAGTGGCCACGTGTGTGCTTCCATTTGGGTTTTAAATTTTTGTCTTGTAATCAGGATTATGGTACTTTAGAGAGTGGGTGAAGAGTTTATCCACTGCACAAATTGTTAGTATAATTTACAATCTTGAGTAAATATGCAGCCAGTTGTGATGCTGTCTCACTGATTGTGTTGACAGCTATTGAACATGGCCATTAAAGAATTGAAATTGTGTCTTTCAGAAAGGACACTGCAAATCATTGGAGCAATCAAAAGTGATTGGAGATGAGGGGTGGGGAAGAAAAATCCTATTCCTGTTATTTTTACCTTAACTATATAGAGTTTTTCACAAACTTTGATTAGGTCAGTAAGAGGCATGATAATATAGAAACTATAAATTAAGTACTTTGAAGATATTAAAGATTCCCAAGTGTATGCTAATTCTATGAGATGAAGTTTAGGAATTAATAATTTAATCTGGGAAAATGTAATTCTGATGTAGGCATCTCAAATTGCATCTAGATATATTTAGGAAAAAGTGCAGGACTCCTAATGCCTAAGAGTTTTGTTCAGAGGCAGGTCTAAGAACAGAGTCTGTTTATTAAATAAAGAATAAAGAGAGAACTTGAATCCTATTTTTGGAGCAAAGTAATATTTTTATTCTGTTTCAGTGTCTGTAGGACCCAATAGATTTTAGAGCCTAATGTATCTGTGTGGCGTGAGGGCGATAAAAACCCTTACTGTAAAGAAAAACCTACAAAATATATGGCAGATGCTGCCTTCAGTACTTGAATTTCAAGGCAGTACAGGCAGCTTGTAGCAGAGTCGGGAATTGGCTGTTCAGAGGCCCAGACTAGCACTTTAGCTCAAGTTTTCTCTGTCCTCTGTCTTGAGTAGTGCCCGTTTGCCTTCCAGTTCTGCTCAGGTTCCTTAGAAATGATCAGAGGAATCATGCACTTTCTGCCAGCCTCCAAAATGTTGTTACGTCAACCCTAAATAGGAGCACTGCAATATTCTCCAAGCAATATGAATGAGATGCATTAGTTTTATTAATTAATAGGTGAATTACAATATTAACACCAAATAAACTCATTACAGTTTAAATGGTTTTTATTTTTTATGTGTTACCAGAATAAAATGTATAATTCATGAGCTTAGGAGCTCCCATCATTAAACTGATTACAAAACTATGTACGGGTATCACATTTATTACAAAATACATTGCCAGTGAACTTAAAGAGGGCATGTTGTAGCATATCTGAGTTGCTTTCTGTAGAGTTCAAAAAGGATGGACTGTATGAGTTATTTTGTAGAAACAGGCTTGGATTAAATATTTACCAATATTTGTCAAGTGTTACACTTTTAGGAATAAAAAGATTGAAATAGTAGAGCTTGGCATGAATCTAACTTTTCTTTAGTGAACCAAATAGAAAGAAGGATGCTATAATAATTCTGTTGCAGCTTTCTGAAATCATTAGCCTGTAATGACTGCTGAAGAGATTTTTATGTCATTTCAAACACTAGTTAGAGCAGTGGAAAACTACAATATTTTTTCTTGTGAATTTATTATCTAAAAGGAAATTACTAATTTGGAGGTTGTTATATTGCTTTATAACCCATGAAGTACAAGCTTACATTTGAAGAAATTTACAATATATTGTAAATAATTGTAGTATTTACAACAACTGAATATACAATATGCGTAACACTAATAGATAACAATTAGTTTTTTAGCTGAGGCTAGGCTAAACTAGAATAAGGATTTAAGTCCGGTAAGGTTTTGTTTTTATTTTGTTTATATTTGAAACGCGCTAAGCTCATGTGCAGTTTAGAGTTTGGTGAACTCCACACTGTACCCATTGGGCTGGAGCTGTGCCAGCTCAAACGGGCACTGCGCCTGCATTCTGCCGGAGCCCTCCGGCACAGGGCATGGGGGCTGTGCTGTGTGGCAGCTCTGCAGTCACACTGTTCGGAATGAGATCTTCTTGTTATTGAATTGATCTTTTCTGATAGAGAAGTGGAAGCTCCAACTAGGACACTTGCAGACCTCACTTTATAAAACACATTCTCCTGCATTATTTTCTCCAACTAGGTAAGTGGAGAAATGCTAGATACTGGAAATTCCCTATTTTTTTTTTTTTCCTCTGAAGTCAGGATGCTTCTAAAAAGGTGGGGGATCCTTTCTTTGGCTGCCCAGAGACTGATCCCTGCTGTGAAAGTGAGGTGGCAGAGCTGCCATCTTGTGGGTCCATGAACATTGCTGTCTGTGGGGCTGTAGGTCTGTCCCTGGCCACCCCAAGCCTCCCTATCTTGGTGGACCCGTGGCACGGGATCTGCCCGGGCCTGGTACCAGAGAGGGGCCTGTGCTTGTGCCCTTATTGGGCCTGGTTTTATTTTAGTGTCTTGTTCTCTGAAAGTTAAACCTGCTTTAGGCACTGGGGACTCTGTGAGCGATAAGTCTCTCCTTTATCTGGTGTGTGGCCACACCCCAAGGAAATGTGTTCATAGTCAGAAGAAATGGGGTTCCTCACCTTTTAATAATTTTAATAGAATCATAGAATGCCTAAGGTTGGAAGGGACCTCTAGAGGTCATCTAGTCCAACCCCCCTGCACACGCAGGGCCACCTAGAGCACGTGGCACAGGACTGCATCCAAGCGAGTTTTGAAGATCTCCAGAGAAGGAGACTCCACAACCTCTCTGGGCAGCCTGTGCCAGTGCTCTGTCACCCTCACTGTCAGGTAATTTTTCCCTGTGGAACTTTTGATGCTTTAGTTTCTGGCCATTTCCTCTAGTTCTGTCGGTGGCCACCACTGAAAAGAGGCCAGCCCCATCCTCCTCACTGCCTCCCTTGAGGTACTTATAGACACTGATTGGATCCCCTCGCAGCCTTCTCTTCTCCAGGCTGAACAGGCCCAGCTCCCTCAGCCTCTCCTCATAGGGCAGATGTTCCAGGCCCCTGATCATCCTTGTGGCCCTGCGCTGGACTCTCTCCAGCAGCTCCACATCCCTCTTGTACCGTGGGGCCCAGAACTGGACACAGTGCTCCAGATGTGGCCTCACCAGGGCTGAGTAGAGGGGCAGGATCACCTCCCTCAACCTGCTGGAGACGCTCCTCTTAATGCACCCCAGGATGCCATTGGCCTTCTTGGCCACGAGGGCACCCTGCTGCCTCATGGTCAACCTGTCGTCCACCATGACGCCCAGGTCCTTCTCTGCAGAGCTGCTCTCCAGGTCGGTCCCCAGCCTGTGCTGGTGTCTGGGGTTATTTCTCCCCATGTGCAGGACCTTGCACTTGTCTGTTGAATTTCTTAAGATTTCTCACCACCCAGTTGTCCAGTCGGTCCAGGTCCGTCTGGATCGCAACGCAGCCCTCTGGAGTATCCGCTACTCCTCCCAGTTTGGTATCATCAGCAAACTTTGCTGAAGGACCACTCTGTGCCTCCATCCAGGTCATTGATGAATACATTGAACAGGACCAGACTGAGGACTGACACCTGGGGGACACCGCTAACCACAGGCCTCCAACTAGACTCTGCTCCACTGATTACCACCCTCTGAGCTCTACCATCCAGCCAATTTCCAATCCACCTCACTGTCCACTCATCTATCCCACACTTCCGGAGCTTGTCCAGGAGGATGTTGCGAAGGACGGTGTCAAAAACCTTGGTGAAGTCCAGATAGATGACATCCACCGCTCTCCCCTCATCTATCCAGCTAATCAACCCATCATAGAAGGCTATCAGGTTAGTCAAGCATGGTTTCCCCTTGGTGAAACCATGCTGACTACTCCTGAGCACCTTCTTGTCTTCCACGTGCCTGGAGACAACGGCCAGTATGAGCCGTTCCATCACTTTTCCAGGGACGGAGGTGAGGCTGAGTGATCTGTAGCTGCCTGCGTGCTCTTTTGAAGACTGGTGTGACAATGGCTTTCTTCCAGTCCTCTGGCACCTCCCCTGTTCTCCAGGATCTTTCAAAGATGATGGATTTATATAGTAATTTGCTAAAAATAATAAATTGTAATGATGCAAGTAACTCAGACGCTAGAAGCCTGCTTTCCTGTGCATATTCTCTAGTATTTGTGAATGTCTATGCTATGACCTTTTTCTTCCTAGAGGTGCTTGTTTAAAGCTTGCTCCTTTGCACAGCAGCCCAGGCTGTCTCCTGCTCCTGCCCTTCCATGCCCTAAGTACTGTGCTTCAGTTTTCTGACTCGAATCCAGCTGTACGGCCCTGGGGGAGCCCACAGAGCTGAACGCCAGATGCTCTTCCTGGCGTTTCACCTTACTCTGTACTCTCCTGCTCAGTTTAATAGTCCCTCAGCTCTACCAAATAGGAGTTTTTCCAGGGTATTTTGATCCTCACCCAGACCATATGGACTTCTTTCCATTTCTAGTAGAATAAATATGTTGCTGGAAATACAATTCCCTGTCAGTTATGTTCTCTCTCTTTCTCCCCAGGAGATTCTTGAGAATTGTTTGCTCTGTATGTACCTTTGCTCTGCCAGTGATGGCAGCCTCTCTCTCAAGTCCTTTTATGCATTACACTGCCCTGGTACATAGGAAGAACTCCCAATCACTTTTGTATGCTCTTATATTACCCCTTAAATCCCTTCTTGAAATCTAGCCATGCTCAGATTGGTGCAGGTGCCTCCGCCCTGGCGCTCGGCAGACCAAGGACAGGCCCTGCTGTTGTGCTGCCCCTAGTTCCTCCCCAGGTACTCTGTTTCCCCTCCTTGCAGCATCCTGGCTGTCTCACTTGTCCCTTTTTTTATATTTCTGTACAGTGTTAAATAACACAGAGTCCTAATTCCTGATTTATTTATTCCTGAACAATAGGGACAGTGGCTGTTTCTACCAGTGTTTCTGATTTATTCCATTATAATATCTGTTGGTAGCACATGAGCCTCATTTTACAGTAATGACAGGGATAAGTTTTGGCCATTATTTTCCATAACCACTTGCTAGCTGTATATCATCAATTTTCTGCTCATTTAGATACTTTGCTTGGGGAAAAATAAAAATACCCGAATTGTCTAGGTAATAAAGCTAAACCTAATTCTAAAGTGTGTTTTACAATGGGATTTGATTGTGTTAATTTTTCCTGAGTTAAAAGAGAACATGCTTGCTCTCTGAGCAGTGTCTGGCTTTATTTTGTTGACTTTTTTTAAACATCCACAACTTGTGGACATATGGTAGATGGCCATTTTTCCTGAGGAGGCAGCGGCATCCTAGCATTTCCCCGCCATGTTTCCTAGAGAATTGCACAGTATAATTTAGTGAGACTTGATATTGTTCAGCTAGCACTTGAAACAAATTTAAGGCAGTGTGAATTTGAATTTGAACAGATTGGATGTGTGTATACGTCACTGCAAGCCTGATGTGAGCACTTGGAAAAAGGATGGGAAGCACCACATATATTTAGAGTGATATTGATGGGAGAGGAGAACCTGCTGCAGGATATTTGGGAAGGCCTCGGTTTAGAGGATCTTTGCATGCAGAGTGTGTGCACAGCGGCGCAGTGCCACATGCCTTCAGCTGTGCTGTGGCAGTTGGGATGGTGCAGGCACAGCCAACAGCTGTGCACATGCAGTGCACTACCTTAGTGCGGCTCCAGTCCCGTTTCTGTTGGTCACCACTGAGTCACCCTTTGGCTGGGCTGAGCTTCAGGCCTCAGCCTGCAAGCGGCCTAGGTGTTGTAGAGGGGAGATTCAGGTTTCATGTTTTGAAAATAAGCACAGCGCGTTTTCACACTGCTCTCGGGCAATTTGCACTGCAGAAATTGGAGCTGCGTAAATGCTCTCACTAATATCTTTGTGCAGTTTCTTTTCTGGTTTGTTAAACCTTGTTTTCTATTAGTCATGGTTGGCCAAAGCATGCCCTGGGCGGAGGTCAGCCCTGACCTCTCTTACTCCCTTTTCAGATGTGGGCTGCCCAGTGAAATAATGGATTTTGCTATGCTGTTTCAGTTGCAGAAACTATAAATATGTATCTTGGATCTCACCAGTTCCCGTATTTCCTGAAATTCACTTGACACTTGGGAACTAAGCGGAAGGGATCAGTGAAAAGGCCATCTAAGATATGTCTGCAGAAAATAGTGTTGCTTCAGGCAATGCAAATTTTCCGTTCTTTTCCCTTTGCGTTTCCTTTCCCAGCAAGTGAACTTAAATTTACTGGCTAAATATAAATAAAAACTAAGGAAAAGTAACAATACGGAAATTGAAGAGAGATTCAGATAAGTCTGAAATGATCCTGTTGTACAAGAATGATAAATTATCTCCACAACTCTTCTGTGACTTTGTTCTTCAGCTGCAGCTCTTGGGAAATAGCAGCACTTGTTCACATCCAAACAAAGGGAGCCTAATGAGAGTGTTTTAATTTGCCCATTAGTTCTTCAGAGTGAAAGCCCTCTCTGGGGATGGTCCTGCTAGGTGTCTTCGGAGACTAGAAATTAGTGTGACAGTAGTAATCACAATATTTGTATTTCTTTACACTTCCTTGCAACTTACTGTTTGCATAATTTTGTAGGATGTGGATTTAGTTTCAGGTTTTGATTGCTGTGCCTTGGACAGTTTAAAAAACTTTAGAATTATTTACATGGCCTGACTTGATACATATCTAAATCAGGGGACTCAATTTCTTAAGCTGCCTGTATAGTTCGGATTCAAAAGATACACTGGGAAGTTATCTAAAGAACCTAATTTAGGGGCATGTTCTACTAATTTGAAAACCTTTTTGGTAACGTAAAGCTGTATTTTCATGTGATTATAGAGAAGCGTTTACATTGAGAATCCAGCTCTTACAACTTTCAAACTGATCTCTGATACGTGAAATCACCTCACAGCATACTGCCATGTGCTGTTATTCAGAGATTCACACAAGATATTTTTGCAATTGAGTTGGCCATGCTGATGCATGTACACGTTGCGGTATTGTACCTGGCCGAGTCTCCTGGAGGAGAGAGATGCATCTTACCTTGCCAAAGTAAACTTGCCTGAAGACTGGAGTAAAAAGAGAGCATAGATGGCTCTGTACCTGCCTGCTGAATACTCTGCATTTGTTCTACACAAACTCTTTAGGTGAGTTATGAATGTGATAACTGTGTGGTCTAGTTATTTCTGAAAATATATTCTTTTTAATGTGGTGAAAAAAATACTCTCATTTGCTGTAAATGCAGAAAGAGAAACGATAGGAAAAAGATGCAAACAACTAAAGATCTTTAAACCAAAGGTGTGATGCTGGATTGGAGGCAATTTTGAGCTGTAAAAAAGCGACAGTCAGTGGAGTTCGTTAGGTGAGAGAAATTATTCTCACCCATCTGCTCGTCACAAGGCAAAACGGCTCGGGAAAGAAGGCAAGCTATTTTACAGTAGTTGTATTTAGGTTCTATAGTTCTATTTAGAAAGATGGTATTTATTTTCCTGCCTAAGTATTTTACCAAAAATACACCAACTCTCCCAAATACCCCCGTGGCTGTAAATAAATGGGTGATAGAAGGAGTATCTGGATGAACCTTTGGGTAACACCTCTGGCATATGGAGAGAGAGAATTGTCTGAAACTTTGAAAATACATAGCATAACAGCCTAAAAATGTCCTATCAAAAGAAAAGACCAACTAGCAGTTTACATACCATGGCTGTGAAATAATGCTATATTAATTTAAAATAGTTGTATGTCAAACCTTGTAGTTGATGTCAGAGGAACCATCCCTTTTTCATTGCTGTCATTTCTTATACATGTAACAGTATTGCACATAGTATAGAATTTCCAATTAAGAAAAGCTAACTTTTGCAAGCACTTCTGTCAGTCTTGTTCCTTTATTGTTATCTTTTGCGTTTTCCAAAAATAAATCTTAAATTTTTGCATCAAAAGGCCAAATAATAGCACTTTACGCAGAGGAACATGCTGTACTTAAATAAAAGAAGATATTTTTGCTTTTACTGAAATGAGTCCTTAAAAAACATGTTCTGAAATGTCTCTGAAAAAGAGACAAAATACAAGGAAATGTCCATAATAAGAACATAGATTTTATTCATGATTTATACAGTACCTGAAGTCCTGCTGCTGTTGCTGTTTCTAGTAAATTATATATCACCTCTTTTCTGGCTCTTTATTACCTTTTTCTCTGTTACCTATTGTCTCCCTTTCCCTGCCCCGCCACACTCATCATCTTCCTTACTTTTCATAAAATGTTACAAAAGAGAAAATTACTGAGTTTGAGGATCACATGAAAATAAAATTGGGCTTCCTAGTTGTAGGACCAGGCTTTGCTTGTGATAGTGTCTATTGTAGGCAAGCTAAAATACTATTTTTGATGAATAGTAAATACTTTGCCAATCAGTCTCTATTTACTTTCAGATATTGGGTCAGATATTCATATACTTGAATAGTTCCGAGTGAGAGAGAAAATCCAGGAAAAGATCCTATAAAGCTACAGAGGAACTGCTTATCTGTCTTAATGTCTATTGGAAAAAATAATTGTGGGGTTTTTTTTTTGATTTTGTTTGTTTTTTTTCAAAAGCGAGCTTGAATTCTCTCTGTTTCACCATTCAGGACAGCGTGGTACATGTTTAGCTCCTGAATATTCTGATAAGGACTAGTGGGGGTCTTTCCTCTTGGAAAGAGACTGGAAAGTTCTTTTGAGGTAACATTCCCTTGAAACACTGTTGTTCCTGCAGCTCCTTTGTATACAGGTGAATATAGAAGCACAGTCATTTTTACCGACAGATGTTCATGCAGTTGTTAGAAATTAAATATAAGCATTAGTAACATAACATCTCTAATGGTGTCTAGGGCCCTCTGAAGAGTCAGGCCCGCAGTACAATGGATTTGCTGCCCAACAGCTTCTCTGCACCCTCCCAAATAGAGCGAGGAAGCACTTCTAAAGATGACACCTCAATTATTCATCAAAGGAGGAACTGCACAGAACATACATACAGTGCTATCCCATGAATACTTTCCTTGGTAAATACTCCTGCACATTGGTGATGCTCCCCTTCCACACCATCCCCGCCATGCCTGTCTGGAATAATCAGTGGTAGTTTAAGTTGCCTGAGCACTTGCGAAAACATACAATGGTGTAACTAGTATGCCAAAAAAACCCAAGGTTTTTAACTTACACTTCAAATCCCATGCTAAAATAAAAGTGAAAAGGTGAAGAAAGCAACTGAAAGAAATGTCAAGACGTAGGATGGTTTTTGTAGCCATTTTGGGGGATTTTACTAACTCCATAAGGCTGTCAGCATGGGACCTGCTAGTTTGCTTTCGTGATCCTTTGTTATTCTGCAAGGTGGCCTGGGAATCTCTCTCTTCTTGGCATATTTGCATGTACATTTTACATCTAAGACATGAAAGAAGCATGTAGTTATTTCCTTTTCTTTATAGAAACTCCTACTGTGCAGGAGTTTCAATTGGAATGGACAGTTCTGGGAAGTACTTAAGGAGCCAGCCTCGTGGGGCCGAGTGGTTTGCTGCATAGTCATCAGGAAGAGCCACTGTCCCTCTGCTTCTTGAGTAAAGAAGCTTGCCTAGCATTTCAGATGATAGCTTTGAGAAGATGTATATAATGCTGATAGAGTCAGGGTGTGTTTAAGTCTGCTTTCCCTCCGTGGTAAAATAAATGAGGGTTACTGCTTCTGACCTTGCTGTTTGTTAGTGTATGGAAACCCCATATATTGAAAAATAGACTGCACAGTGAGTTTGAGGGCTTGAATTTACGCTCAGATAGCCTGAAACATGCTATGGATTTCCTACAGGTTTTAAAATTGTAAGAGTTAAAAGTGAATTATATCGTTTTGATAATCAGTTAACTTCAGATAATGTAACTTCCTTGTTAAGTCTTTGAATATTTTTTAAACCCATTTTTTGCTCTTTGTCGCAGTTTGGGCTGTATCTCATTAAAAGTGAACTGTAAAGAATCCTCCTATATCCTATACCCACCACGAGATGGCACAGTAATGGTGCTGTTCATGTAGGTAGTTGTTGACTATACTCAGTTTCCCAGGTAAAAGGACATTGATCTTAGTGAGGCTTGGCCAGAGAGCCGTGAAATTCATACTCGTCTGGGTAGAGAAGAGTGGCACGGAGCCCAAAGCCGCTGGGAATTTCCTTTCACAGAAGGTTTCTTGCACATTTTCTTGTCATGTTAGAACAGCTTTTGTGGAAAGAAGTAAAAATATGTATATTAACAATGGTTGTTTTCTCATAAAATTAAAAGAAAAATACAGCAATACATTATAAGTAATTTTAGTAGCTGAAGATTTTGTTTTTTCACTTGGCCAATGTTTATGGCCAACTATGAATATAGTAGATTGGCCAAGTAGATTATTAGCCAAAATGATAAGAGTCAAGGGAAGAAACAAGATTAATAAAAATCACTTGACAGAGGATTCATCTTATCAGTGGAACAATTTTAATTTCACAAATCTCCTGAAAGAACTCAGTCTTTCACTTAGACTTGTGCAAAACAAAAGTTTGGTCACAAAATGGAGCTGTTGGTGAAAGAACCTTGCACTGAGGTGCGCGCTTGGCCACGGGGGTTGTTTGGGAGATCCCTGGCAGAGCTGGGTTGTGCCCTCAGGGGTAGGACACAGAGCCTTCTCCTTGGGGACATGTGTTGTGTGAGAGGTGATTGCCCCCCTTGTGTGGGGGATGCTACTGGTGGGAGGGGTGGAATGCTATTAGTGGGACCCAAACATCCTCTGCGCCTCCCCACTGTCACAAGCAACCAACGTCACTCCTGCTAGCAGCTATGCTGAGGGAGGCTGCAAGGGGAAAAACTGAAGAGCTACTCCAGAGAGCTACTCTGAGGGTAAGACATCAGCTTTCCTAGCTCCTAGGCCTGCCACCGCTGGACTCTCATCACGGACTTTTGGGCCCAGTAGAAAAGAGCACCGTATTGCAGCAGGAAACAGAAAGACTGGAAATCTCCAGCTCTTGGGGCCTTGCTAGAAATCTGGAGAGAGTCAGGGGGAACCATAGGGAAGAGAGTCAGGGGTGCCTGAGAGAGGCAGGGGGAACCAGCTTCTACAGCAGGTGTTCCCAGCGTACAATAGCATCTCCATGCTCCCCTGGTGTAAGTGTTTGCATAGGAGTTATTCGAGAGCGGTGTGTAGAACTTCTCTGGGAGACTTTCTTGGCAACTACACTTGAGAGGAAAAGTGTATGAGAGTAGATGTGGTTTGTAGAAAAACTCTTGATTAGGAGACCAGAAAGAAGATTGGTTGATCTTGGCTTTTAGTGAAAGCTTTGGTTAGATCTCTTTGCTTCGTGTGCTTCATGGTTAGTGCCCTGAATCTTTCTTTGCCTTTAATATTACAGTATCCTTAATGTTGCACAGTGGCAAGAACTTGGTAACACTGACACAGAAGGGAGATTTTTCTTTCTTAATTGGAAGTGCTTTTGATTAAGCTCCAAGTTGATATTTTCCAAGCAGCAGGCAGGCAATCCATTTCCATTAGTTGTATATGGTAATTGATGCTTGGTTCTACCTTATACCACGACGATATTATCTTCAGACCCAGAGAGCAGTAGCACTAGCAGAGTGTTGATCCTTCCCTTTTTCACCATCATTTGCAGGAGTTAGTGCCCATCTACCATGGTACTATGTGATCATGGCCCCAACACTGCACAATCTTCCTCTTTAGGTCCATGTCTTCCTTACTTTAATAGTTTGGGTACTGCAGTATATTTGAAAAATGGAGAAGCAATCTGTCTATCAAAAAGAGAAGCTATTATGAAAGAGGGAGAGGAGGAGCAAACATTCTGGAAACCTGCTTTTACTATCAAAATCAAGCATATTTCATTGCCTAATGCGATTTATCTTTGGAAACAGAAAACAAAAAGAAGTGTTGTAAAGAAACAGCCATTTTCTTGTAAACTCTGTGAGATACAAATTTGTGAGTGTCATAATATATTGCTGTGCCAACGTGCATCATGTGGCACACTGGATAGCCATCTGCTTTTGTATTCACATTGGATTTTGGCTCACAGGGAATTCCAGAGCTTTTTCCTAACTCAAAGTAGGAAAAGTATTTTCCTGGTGACAAAGATAATGCACAGAAATCTTCCTGAAAGTCACTCTGTTTACTGTACCGTGCAGAGAGGAGGGAAGAGAAAGCATGTGCATCACTAGCTGCTGCTGGAAAAGATAAGGGACTCTATTTATTATTACTTTAGACTACTTTAGCAGAGGCACAATACTTGAAACACTGGAAAACGAGTGCTGGGAGAGTAAGACTGGTGTTTGCCAGGAGCTGTTAGTATTCCTGTGAAACAGGTACCCTGTGTCATTACAGCTGCTCCAGGCTAATCCACTGAGTCTCTCGGAGCAGATCTGCAACTCCAAGAAAGCAGTGACTCAGGGGAGCCTGGAATACTTAGTCCGTGCTGACATGATTGTTTGCTGGGGGGGCTTTCTAATATGCTGGAGAAGAGAGACAGGAGTACATGGCCATTAAAACAAGAGTAAATTATTTCTTGTCGATGTTGTCCCTGGAAGTGTTGCATAATACATGACTCTTAGTTGCTCGGAGCCATGGCAAAATGAAGATTTCTTGCCTGGCCCAGGATTATTTGTTCTGTCAGCTAGACCCCGTGCGATAGCAACCTCTGCTTTTCTCAAGACAGTGGCAGCTTTCTGCCCTTTGTGTAAATATTTGGTAACTGGTGTCAGCAGTTACGAATATACCTAGGAAATAAGGACTCACCACAGCATTGTGGTATGGGGAATCTTAAGCTCCTGGGCTTTTGAGTTCTTTTTTGTTGATGTGCACCATGTATTGACAGGATGTGTGTAACTGCCATACTGCACATGGAGGTGCTAGTTAGATTATCTGATTTGAACTGCTGGGTTGCATTGGACTTGAGTTGCTAGTTTGTAATTCATATTAAATTTTCTCCATATTTCCTGTTCTCCACCGAAAAGAAAATGCATGTGACTTGGTTTTATTCTGTGTTCACATTCCTTATATTTTCTTAGGTATTGGAAAACCTTTTTTTTTTTTTACATAAGATACAGTCTTTTTTTACATAAGATTAAGTACTCCAGAGTTGTAGGAGGCAAATTAATGGATGACACAAAACATATCATTTCCAATAAGTTCAATTTCTGAGCCTCACATTATGTTCTTGTTTAAAATATGCACAGTTTTGAGTTCAGAGGCTAATGGAGGACAAGAGGCGGCAGAGCATAATTGTTACACTTTTGTTCTGTTATGCTGGGATTTAAACAACTCGCCCACACATGTAAAGTTTGCTGAGCTTTAAGTCTTGAGTTCAGCCACCAGTAAGGCTGGATGGAAATAAAGTACAGAGAGCTGACTTTTATTACTTGCACCTTAGAAGTGACTTGACAGTATTTAGAGAAATACTTAACATACACCAATTTCCCTGGTTGCTCCTTTCCCTGAGGAGCAGGGGGAACCCGGAGCTATCCGTCTCAGTGCTATGCAGCAGGGTAGTATCCCCGGCAGCGGCTCAGGGGCAGCCAGCTCCTCACGTCACTGTGATTCATGGGATCAATAACTCCGAGGCTGCATCTGAAAGGATGGGAAATGCGGTGTGACCTGGTACATGAGTAATGACTGTTGTGTGTGGCAAAATGACTTGGGTGCGTTTTGTGTCAACAAATAAAGCCTCCTGAGCACAGCCAAATTACAAAGATCCATTTTATTTATTTATTTATCTGTGCTTTAAAGTTGACCTTATTCTCCGTGCTCCCTGGTAAATACGGTCTGGCGCTACAGGAACAAATCCAACAGCGTGTTAAAGCTGTGATTTAATTAAATGCCACCTTGCCTCCTTCAGACAGAAGTTTGTATTGGTCTGTTCATTAACGTATTCAGAAGCTTGTATTGTTCTCATTTGGACTTGGATCCCCTGAAATATCAGTCCATTAATTTAAGGTTAACTGGACATTCAGAGCGGTATTGTTAACTTCCTGTCTTTGCCTGCAAATGGCTGCTCCGTGGTTTTATGCATTCCAAGTTTCCTACAGATGTTGTAGAAGGAAACAGTGCACCTGGAAGGAAGTGATGCATGGAGCACTCCACTGCGTTCAGGTTACCCCTAAACTTGCTCCCGCTGCTCATTCTTGCCACACAGTTTTCAGGATCAGGCCCTTAATCTGATGTTGAAGAACCCTTGTCTGTTTTATGTCCCTGAGTAACAGAATTCCTTTTATATAAGGGAAAACGTGGAATTTATAACATTACAATTAATTATGTATTAGGAAAGAACAAATGTTGGCTTTTACTATGACAGATTTTTGTTTTAGTTACTAAGAATGTAACTTACTCTAATGTATTCTGTGTACTTTTTTGTGACTACAACGGAACAAATGCTTTGAAATGATGACAGAGAAATTTACTTTTCTTGTCTATATTGACAAGTAGGTGTTAACCAAATTGAAATTACGGCTGATAAACATATAGAGATTAAGTTAGTTACAAAAGGAATGGAACATTACATTTTCTAAAGGAAATGACACAAAGGTATAAAGAAAACACGGAGAACAAAATAATGCAAAACTTAATAATTAACTGCAATGTTTTCAATGTACTGTATAGCACAGTATGTTATCTTTAGAAAGGACTACTATGTAGATAAGTTACGTCCTAGTGAAAAAATCATCATGCCCTAGGATCAGCATAAGCACCAACATAAGAAGGAGTGTGTGTACAAGGGCACACTTAAAATATACCCGCAGTGACCTGAGTAAGATACACAGGCACGTGTGACTCTGTAGTCAGAAGCAGTATTATATCAGCATGCTATAGGATCACAGCACCACAGTAATTGGCTCATCTGGTGAGAAGCATAACTATAATTGAAACAAAACAGGTAGAAAAGTGTCTCTTTTCTTTAAAACAAACAGAAGAACTCTGGGCTCTGAGAGCACTACCAGAACAAAATAAGGAAGCTTGTATAGATCCCTGTGACTACCCAAGAATTTCTGTTCCCAGTCACTCCCAGAAACCCACAGGTTGTTTCTCCCAGGACACAGGCTGCAGTTGTAATAGCTGTAGCCTCCCTAGGAGGAATCTTTGCTGTCTGCCTTGAGCAAGGCTTGATCGGGCGACTGCTTTGCTATGAGCAGTTAACCAGCAGGTAAGAGTACATTGAAGCAAATATTGAACAGGTTTCTAGTGACTTTTAAAATTTGTGTGTATTGATGAATGTATATTGTCCTTTAAAATCTGTCGAGAGCTGTGCTTCTGTATCTTCAGTGCATTCCTGTAGGAGTTTGTTTTAATATGAAGATATGGGTGTCTAAATGTGCATTGCAATTGGGAAAAGAGAAATTCTGTGACCAGCTCTGAAGACAGGCTGGTTACATTTTACTCCTATAAATGGTGGGATAACATAATGATCCAGAGCATAGCAGAACATTTGCTGTATCAGTGGTGATAAAGCTTTTTTTTTTTTTTTTTTTT
>VWPW01031463.1:242371-299714 GCA_013389825.1 Crypturellus undulatus | reverse complement strand
GTTGAAGTGATGATAAAGTTTTTTTTTTTTTTTTTTTTTCCATGAAGGAACAAGAATTGGCCCCAGACCAAAACTTTTTAATTCAATTCAGCTTGATCTTTGAGATTTTTGGGTTGATTTAGTAATTTATTTAAATATGTTGGTTTTCTGTATTTGGAAGTTTGTCTGCCTTGTTGGAGAATATTTTAAGGAATACACATTTTACAATTAGCAATGTGAATTTTGGTTTAACTGAGAGTTGGTTGAAAATTTTGAAAATGGTAGGTAATTCCCAAGTTGAGGCTGTTAAAGGGCAAATTGTGATACTTAAGTGGCATAGAAATGACGTCAGAGACTTCATTATGAAAAAAAATCTTCTTTCTCTTCTTTTTTTTGAAATAAAATTTCCTATTGTATTTTTAATTCAAGCTCTGCCTTATTTTTGCTTAGAAAGCTCCGTCTAGCCTCCATTAATGAAGTAAATGAGGGCTACGCTAATGAAATACGGCTTTTCTTGAAATAGCACAGCTATTCACTAGATAGGAGAACAGATGGGAGGAGGGCTGGGGAAAACTGTGCCACTTCAGCCAGTGAGGAAGCAAGGAATTTTGATAAGACAGAAGGGACCTTATGTCTTGGGTGCTGGGTAAGTGACCTGCATCTGCTCTTTATAGCTTAGGTGTGTCTTTGAGGGAGCTGCTTTGCCAATTGTCTGAGGACTGGGGCTGCTCTGGGCCATGCTCTGCTCCCCCTCGGGCCTCCCGAGCGAGGCCTCGGCCAGACCACGGCCAGACCATGCAGCCCCACGGCGAGCATCAGGACTAGCCCATGCAGGCCTAATGGATCAAAACAGCTCTCCAAGTAGCGCAGGCTCTTGCTTGGGTTTTGGGGGACCTGTGCATAAATCATTCTGGCCATCTGGCCATTCTGGTGTAGCCCATCCTTGGAACTGCTGGGTTTTAACTGAAATAGCCCAGGTAGCATCAGGAAGAGCACCCGCCTGGACGCCCAGGCTGCAGGGTAGCGATGCCCCACCATGGCCGAGGCTATGGGTGTCCTGGGCATGCGACGAGACAAATGTGTGAGGTGACATCATTTGTGCCCAATGCACCTGGTGCTTGAGGACAGCATCAGGAAAACATGCTTTGCTGTGCTAATAAATAACTGCTGTGCTTAAGGAATTAACTCACGCAGAAAGATTTGTTACAGTTTACAGTTAAAGAAAGAAAAATGTAAAAGTCAATCCTTAGAGTGCTTTGAAAGAAATTCTCTCTCTTCTGATTAGCAGAAAAAGCTGTTTGGACTCCTTAAATTATTTTTTCCTGTATTTAAATAAATCTTCTGCAATGCTTGTGTGCCTGCAAGAATTATAAAAGGCTGTTCAGACCTAAATCAAGTGTTGCAGTGTTGCTCGATGAATCTTCTGAAGCAATAAACTTTTGGTACCTTTGACAAGTTTTATGATTCAAGATAGGTGCACTGTGTTGTGTATCATCTTTCACAGTAACTTATCTGTATACATCAAATCAATTTTTATATGCTAATAATTTGTTCTGGTATTTGAATGCTAGGAACCATAATTCATATTTATTGCATTCCTTAGACTGCAGATAATTTGAATAATATTTAGAGAAGAATCACTTTAGGAATACATCTAGGATTAAACTCATTGTTAAAAGAAAACAGGAATAAACACATCTAGAAATTAAAGGAAATATATTGAATTGAAGCTAGTGGGCCGTCACCTCAGACTTGCTCCCTGGGGAGGTTTCTGTTCGCTGAGATGTGGGACCTTCTCTGCATGGGAAGTGTTGGGCTACTTACTGCTTCCTCTGCTAAATTCTTGGACAGGCAAATCTTGCTATTTGTGCACTCTTTTTGCTTAGAAATATCTAAATATTCCTGTCTACTTGCACCTCAAACTACCACTGATGTACCTGGTGTGTTAAAGTTCTAAAGTGTTACCTATTTTGTTTAATATCGTGGTTGCAGTTGAAACTCAGTTTTGCTGCCGGAAATTGGATGGGGACATGAGTGTTATTAGCAGTAGGAGTGGTGTGATAGTGATGGGAAATACTATGTCAATATTGTATCATTGCAAAACTGTTTTGAGGGCAGCCAATGCTGAAAACCAGTATTATTTGAATATTTCTGTAGGAGCACAAAAATTCCTCTAAGATGTGCAAATGGCCACAAAAGCTTACCAGAGTCTGCTGGGATTTCTAAGTGTTCTGTATTAAAGAAAATAAATAAAAATAAATTAAATTAAAAAAAAGGAAAAAAATGTGAAAATGCCTAAACATAGAGTAGATAAAAGTAGGCTTTTAGCCTCATATATTGTTTTTCCAGGAAAAATACCTTCGGTGCTAGACAGGAAATTCTTATTATATGGTAAACAGTTTATCAGCTGCTGCTCCTGAATACATCTGAGACCCTTGTCACAATATTTGTATTCCAGCAATCGAGCTGGGAGCGCTTTCCTCTTCAGCAGTCCTGTGGCCTTCTCTCTGCCTGCCTTCAAACCTATCTTCGTTAATGACTCTGTGTCCCAGTGTTTAAGATAATTAATTCTGAGCTACACACCTGTTTTGACAGTGCTGCAGATTACCCCTAAGAGATGTGATAGGCGCAGTGTTCAGATAGAAAACCTTGAGGCTCGTGCTCATATTTCCCTACCTCACAGCAGCTCCTGGTGGGCAGTGCTCCGCAGGGAGCGCCCCAGGGCTTCCTGCTGCGCCAGGTGATTTTTCACACGTCAGATATAAAAGGCCCGCAGAAGCCATGGAGCACTTTGCAACTGCTCCCTTCTCACCACTCTCACTCTAGGGAGGCCTGTGCAACCTGCATGTCTCATACCTCTCGTTTTTGACTGAGTTACAACTCAGGGAAAGGATTGCTGCTTAGACTGCTGCTTTCATGTTTCTGCAGCCACCCTGTGAACCTAATGCAGCCCATGGCCATGTTAGAGATGAATATTTAAAATGCTCAGAAGAGCCCATTGAAATCTTGGCAAAATGTCGCAGCTTTTTTTTTTTAAACCTTAGCCAGCTTATCATGACACTGCGCATTAATGCAGCTCGCGGGATCATAATGCACATTAGAATTGCACTCCTCTGCTGTCACTTAGCACTTATCTGCCTTTTTTTTTTTCTCTTTCTGGGGTTTCTGTCGTACCTTGTTCTGATCTCTTAGGCAATGGGAACAGAATTTGCACACTTTACCTGCTGGCCTGTTGCTAGGTAGCTGTGAGCACAGCACAGATCTGGGGAAACGAGCGCTCATCTGTGCAGAGAAACAAACATCAGCCTTTCTTTAGGCTCTGAAGAAAAATGACTTTCCAAATCATGTAGAAATAAGTTCAATATTGAGCTTCATCCAAATGTTTGGCATCTGCTGACATCTGATAGCCTTTCGTTCAACTTTGTTTCATGAAGACTAAGCAGATGTTTCCCATTGAGCTTTTTATATAATTGAATTTATTCAAATTGATGATTGTCTTGTGAGAGAATGTTTGGTGGAAATGCATGACTTTTTCACAGTGCCCCTTGTGGTTCATTCACTAGCCCGTCTTGCACATGGAAGATTTTGCTGAAGACAAGGTAATGCTTTTTGCATGATCTTTTTTTTCCTGATTGTTTTTTAAGTATCTGTTACTTAAAATCTAAATAGCCTTCACTAAAAGGACAAAAAGGAAAATTGAGAAATGAGGAAGGAGATAGAGAATCTATTCCTGTCAGACGTTGTCCTTGGAAGGAATTGTAACACCTAGTGCTCGTGCGAAGCAGGGCATGGTGTCAGAAGCCTAGTGCGAGAGTGACCCTGAGGCTGGGGCAGTTGCCCATGGCTGAGGGCAGAGGTCCGGGTAGCAGCGCAAGTCTGGTATTTTACCTGGTACCTCCAAATTGGCATTCAAACACTGTTGCTTCTGGGTGCCTGGTTCTGGGGTCAAGAGTCCCCTGGCTCCTCTGCAGGCAAGCTTGGTGCAAGTGCAGTAAAATAGATGCAAAGTGTTTTAGAAGGAAGAAGTTNTCAGACGTTGTCCTTGGAAGGAATTGTAACACCTAGTGCTCGTGCGAAGCAGGGCATGGTGTCAGAAGCCTAGTGCGAGAGTGACCCTGAGGCTGGGGCAGTTGCCCAGGGCTGAGGGCAGAGGTCCGGGTAGCAGCGCAAGTCTGGTATTTTACCTGGTACCTCCAAATTGGCATTCAAACACTGTTGCTTCTGGGTGCCTGGTTCTGGGGTCAAGAGCCCCCTGGCTCCTCTGCAGGCAAACTGGTGCAAGTGCAGTAAAATAGAGGCAAAGTGTTTTAGAAGGAAGTGTTTTAGAAGAAGTTGGGTGAAATCTTTCCAGGCAAAACAACTTCAGTTTCTTGCCTATCTGTGCAGACCACTGAAAGCATCCCCTCGGGGGGCAGGCCAGCAGCATTTTCCAGATGAGTTTGCAACTGATTTAATATTTGCATTGTTGCATATGCATTACTCTATCCTTATTCTACCTTATTCTTTTCCCTACTCTTAGCTCATAGAAACAATGTGTAAAAGGAAGCAAGTGTTAGCAAGATCTTGTTTTTCTCTGAATTCACATAGCTCCTCTCTGGAGATAATTTGCTATGAATACGGTCTGTCTTGCAGTATATTTATGGCATCAGGGAGCTAGTAAAGGGTTCCACACGTGGAGGAAGTCCTGCTTGATGATACTGCCAGTTTGCACGGTTTCCTTGCAGCATTGCAGCATGTAGTGTGTCCTTTCCTCAAAAACTCAGCTTCCTGGAAGCAGGTGATGTAATGGGGACTTCCCTCCCCTCTTAACCTTTCTTTTCAGAAACCTGAAAGTCTTTTAGATCTCAAATGAGCAGAGGATGATGGGACTTGCAAGGTTAAACGTTTAAAAAAATAAAGGCAAGGTTAAAAGTAAAAAAAAAAAAAAAACAAAAGGAACTTCAAATTTTGAGACTTTTAAGTGAATCTCTTAGTGTTTCAGTTCTTGTCTGAGCCTGAGTTCTTTGAATGGGATATAACGAGTGCGCTCGGCTCCAGCCTCTGGAGTGCTGCAGGGCTCAAGCAGACAGAATTAAGATGCAATAGAAAGGGAGGAGTAGTATGAGAATGCACCAGCAGTTACCAAGAGTGTGTTTATTGCAGCTATAAAAAGGTTAAGAATTACTACTTCGTAGCTTCTGAGGATTTTAAAGGATGCCTCAAGACTGACGATTGTATTAGGAATTAATTCTCTTAACACTTTGGTACGCTGTGTGTACCTTTTTGCTAAAAGGACACAAAAATACAAGAGCAGAGGCCTTTTCTCAGGCTGTTTGGGGAATCAGAAGCAAAGTGTGTAAGAAATCCTGGCCACTTCTCATCAAACAGCACACTGTGGCTGTGTTTCTGAAAAAGAGTGATTGACACAGAAATTAGGAATTGCAAATGGGTTAGAAATAGTGAATATTGGGATTTAGGAAGTATGAAACTCAGTGTTTATAAAAGAGGGGAGTCATTAAAGGTGGGATTCTTTTTGATCTCCTCAAAAGTTACTGAGGGATAAAGCAACTTCCAGAAACTCAGGAAAAAATGATAATGTGCATAAAAAGACGTGAAAGGGTTGAGATACCGAAAGCAGTTCATTTTGTTCCTTAGTTGATTAGCTTTTTGCTATGATGATGATGTTTATGATGATGACAAGTTCAGGGAATCTGAGAGGCTGCATTTCACATCAAATGCAAAGGAAGTTGTAAGATTCAACACCCCCCTTTTTGTGGGTGCCCAGAAGTTTTATGGTTTACACTGTAGAGAGTATGTCTTGTAGTTACTTGTGCTGTTGGGTAATTGTTGCAATTCCATGCTTAAGGCAAGTCATGCAATACAGAAAATTGTTTTTTGGTTAGCTCTGCCTCAATAATTGCAACTAATAGAATCAAATAGCTAGTGCTTTCTGCTGTGTTGACCTCGGGAGCAGGAGAGCGACTAGTTTTCCTCTTCCTCCAAGAAAGAAAGCAAGGGGAATTATTGCCTAGTAGTAATAACACAACAACAATGCTGGCTGTTATTCCCCACTCTTACTTCAGTGGCACCTTAACACGAGCATGAAGAAGACAAGCCATTTATCAAGTATAATTTCTTAGGTTGACTCTGTGTGTAGAGCAGAATAGGGAATAATGAGCAGGTAGATTTGTCTTTCTAGGCACAGAGAACTTTATCTCATTCTGACCATTAAGGAACTAACATAATTTTCCCATTTTGGTACCTTATGCTTGGTTAGGCCAAATCTGGATTTGGACTAATGAGATTTTGCTGTGTGTCCCCATTTTGATTTTTTAGGCCCTCTGAAGTTAGAGTTTTTCTGCAGCTGCCTACACTTTGTAAGGAGGGAATTGATTCCAGGAATTTCTATGGTTCTGAGGTGTTTGTGTATCCACAAACCACCTTCTCTGGAGTTGAATTTGACCTAGTTTCCTGAGAAAGTGAGGTTCATGTGGTACCCTTTGACATGCTAAGCTTTTCCATCCATTTCAATCCATATAAAATCATCTAGTTTTTACAGGGGGAGAGAAATCTCCAATACAACTAAATAGAGAGAGGGGAGAAGAAAAAAAAAAAAAACAGACTAGAAAGTTAGTTAAAGAAGATGGGCGTCCTAGACAGAAGTACAGAATGTATGCATTCAGAGACTCATGTGGCCAGCAAACCAACATGTGAATAATTCTGCATTTCAGATGGTGATTTTTGCCACATGGGAGTATCATAAATCATTTAAAAGCTGAACTCACATGTGCAATCAGGTTTTGTTAATCCTGGGATTTATGGAACAACTTGTTACAGCCTTGATTCTGTAGAGAGAAGAAAAAAAATGCAATGGAGGAAGAACAGTGATCAGATGATGCGGATAGACTTAGTACAGGAGAAAAAAGTGTGTGAGAGAGATGCTGGCTGGCTTGTGAGTGACAAAAGGAGATAATTGTTCATAAAAGAGTAACTCTGGCCAAAAATGAAATGAACTTGCTGTTTCCCTGTCCAGCGAAGGGGAATATGAGCCAAATACCAGAAGCATGCATTAATTTGTCTGGGGAGGAAAGCAATGAAGAGCTGACAGCAGTGACCGGTGCCAGAATGGGCCGTGCAGGCACAGCAGTGGTTGGAGTGTGACTCAAGAAAAGGCCAGGACAACCAATTTAGGAATACTAAGCACAGTCATAATAAAGATCAATAAAGATTAAAAAAAAAAACACAATGGAAAGATGGTGTGACACAATGACATATAAAAATAGATTTGGGGTTTAAGAAAGCTGCAGGTCTGCAAGCTACACCTCCACCTGCAGGAAAGGTACATAAATATGTATGGAGAAAACAAGGTATGGGTATGGAGGCAAGAGATTTTGAGGAAAGCATAACCATAAAAAAAAGATATGTGATTATAACCTCTCATAGGATCTTACTGCAGGCTAGAATTTTGGCCGAATCTTTCTGGGCTGAACATATCAAAGCCAAATAAGTATGGCTGGGGATTTTTTTTCAGGGACCCACTTCATATCCAGAACTCTTTGTCTCCTGGTACCCGTCGAGTTGGGCAGCACGTGTGACAGCCCTGCTCTCTCTCCCAGGGTGCCCTGGCTCTTTTTGTTTCATTGCATAAAAAGAAGACCTTCTTTTGTGCAGAAGATGGGAGAATATTGAAGGGCTGCTGACAGGACCTTCTGATTATCCTCACTGGTGTGAGAAAAGTATGTTCTGGTGGTAGAAATACTGAAAAGCTGAAAGTTAAAATGGAATGAAGAAAAATGAGAACATCCTTGCTCACTCCAGACTTTTATTCCTTGGTATTAATCTAAATGATAATGTAAAGTTAGCAAGGTGCAAATTAAGATGTTTTTGTGGACTTGTCTTGATCCCAAGCTTATATGTGATGGACACTAGGGAGTTGCTCTTATTCAGGACAGAAGGATTAACATAAAAGGTATAAAAGTAGGGAAAATACCCTTTGCAAACAAATGACTTCTGCTGCAGAGTAATTAGATAAATGTTTCACAACATATTGCAAAGATTTAGTTACATAATTACAGAATAAATAGAAGATGTATATGTGTGTGTGTGCAAGTTATGGATATTGCTGTATGTTGTTATCTTTTAGTATGTTAAATATCTCTGAAATGGCTGATAAGTGTCACTAATTAAAAATGCATTTGAAATAGTAGCTTTGCTGTTTAATAGATCATTTCACAAACAAATAGAAGTCAGTAAAAGCATAGAGGGCAGAGCAATGTGACCTTTTAGAGTCTGAAGACAACTCTCTGTACTGGAGAGAAAAACAGGACTGGTAAATGCATTTTTTTCTTGATCTTCTTGATCCTCTTAAAGGCAATCCATCCGAGGAAGCAGTGGCCATGTGGTCCAGCGTGATCAAGTTACCGAGGCTTCATGAATGATTCTGCATCACCTAAGTTGCAGTACACATTGCCTGTTACAACTGGGAAGTGCTTTAGTTTAAATCACCATGAAGACAAGGTTGGCTTTAAGTAAGTCATTTTATCTTTCTTTATAATGCTTTGAAGGAGGAAATTTTGCTTCTTATGTAACTCTTGAGAGCTGTTATTTACAGCAGCCTAACGCCTGAATGCAGCACTGAAGGACACTGCTTACAAGATGTACCTTTTGTGGAGTCATAAACATGCTAGCTGTCTGCACCGGACTGCCTGGCTTTTCAAAGGAGTTGAGGAAATTAGTCACTCAGTTTTCCACAAAAAGTAAATGAACACTATGCACCAGAAAGATCATTTTCCTATAGCTAAATAAATCTTGGCCTATGGGAGGTGTCGTCATCTTGTACTGTGACCCTATCTGAAAAGAAGGAAGTTCTCCTTCATAAAGTTTACAACAGTTTTACTCTGAAGTAGCTATGTGTCACACTTCTCATTTCTGTTTTGAAGTGCAAATCTCTTAGGATCTTCGAATACCTCTTGATGTTCTGCTTGAGACACTTTCACTACTGGGATTTTTTAGGCCTTCAGAATTTCATACGAGGTTTGCAGACCAGACTGGCTGCACCAGGGAGTTGGGAAGGCAGCGCACTGTCGAGGGACTGCTTGCCAAAGTCACCGTTAGGAACAAAGCGCAGGCAGGTCTGCTCTGGAATTGGCCTGATCTCTCATAGGCAGAGGGCTGATATCACTTGAAGGGGACTAAGCTAAACTTGTAAAAGATATAAGGGTAACCTTTAATTGGCTAAGAAGGAGCTTCCCCTCGAGTGTGCTCTTCTGGAATGATTCATCCTAGGGTTTCTGGGTTTGATCACTTTACCAGTTAAGCAAATGGAATGAATTCATTTTGCAGTATCTGTGTAGGTAGTTCAGTTTTGGCACTGAACAGCATGATATTTGTGACATCTTCTCTGTTTTTCCCCAAAGAAACCTAAGATTTTCACCTTCATCAAATTCTGTCTATTAAAATGTACTGGTAGATGCTCACATGAATGAGTTTAGGACCTACAACTATAAAATAAAGGTCTGGGGCTGTATGGAAGCCACTTGATGACCTTGTACCCCCAGGTTCTCTGGCGATTCACAGAATTTATTTTTCAGTAAGTACAAATGCATTTTCTCTGGAATATGCTGCTTTACTAAAGGTGAAAACGAATAAAACAAGCCCACAAAACACTAAGGGGAAGGTTAGGTCTTTTCACAGTTTTCACAGTCTTTATCACTATTTATAACATAAAGCAGCTGAAGTGTGGTGAGCTCTGAGGAGAAATGTGTTTTTCCTTGCTGTACTGAGCTAATTTTTTCTGAGTTAACTTCTCTGTGTTTAGAACTGTACTTGAGCCTGTATTTTCAGAAGTTATGTTTTCCATAGCCTTGCATAGCCTTGCATACCTGCTTGGATGCGGTCCGGTGCCACGTGCTCTAGGTGGCCCTGCGTGTGCAAGGGGGTTGGACTAGATGATCTCTAGAGGTCCCTTCCAACCTTAGGCATTCTGTGATTCTATGATTCTATATCAGTACCATTGCTTTAAATGATTCGCTTACCAGGGCGGACGTATGGCTCGATAAAAAATGCACTGAGGGCTGATATATTGCATTTTTATTTGAAATATTGCAATGAGATTGTGAAGTTTCAATATTTCTATGAGAGTAATATCTTTTTTGGCGTTCATTAATCTGAGTCAATAAGGAACTGCAATTAAAGTTGAGTGATAATTTGAAGCAAGTAACTAGTAATTTGTTTGATTATTTATCTCCTTTTTTATTAAATATCCATGAACAGTCGAATTGACCTTCCTGAATTTTTCATTTAATATTCAAATTCTCTCTCTCTTTTTTTTTTTTTTTTTGGTCAGTGGTTTGCAAATCATGTTCAATAGCAGAAATCTGTGAGGTTTGTCTGGACTTACAGGGACAAGAGGAGACTGCAGCAGGTTGGGGTTCAGCCCACTCACTGTCCTCCTCTCTCTCCTGTATCCTGGCAGGCTTCCCTCATACCTTCATACTTCACCTGAGTTTTCCTTGCTGTAGTTACTCTGTATTTCCTGGTTTAAACCTGCAGACTGGATCATTCCTTTCCTCTTCACTGCTATCTTTTATATTTTTTAAATCTGCAAATTCCTTTCTCAATCACTTCTGTTTTCCAGCTCAGCTCCCTGACTTTGCACGATCCTTCCCTTTGGTGATGTTCTCTAGACCTTTAATCTCTCTTCCCCTTTAGATTGCCTCTATTTAGTCCAAATCTTTTCTAACATGCAGTATGCAAAGCAGAACATATTTCTCCAGTGAGACCTTACTAGGACTGACCGTAGTGGAAGGATCATTTTGCACACCTGGATGGCCCCACTTCTGTTTATCCATCCCAGAATGATGATTATCTTTAGAGCAGACATCTCATCTCCCTTTCCCAAACCTCTTCTGTAGTCTAGGCAGTTGTTCCCTAGCTTGTAATTATGCACTGGTAGTTCCTGCCTTAGGAACTGTATTCTCTCTCCCAAATAACATTTTTAAGATTATTTCTGCAATTTGTCAAGCCCTTTCTGAATTTTAAATCTATCCTCTCATGTGCTTGCAGTCCCTCCCTGCACGATGTTATCAGCAAATTTAACAATCACATTCCTCCTTTCATCACTGGAGTCATTAATGAAAAAATTAATAATACTGAGCCGAAGACAGGTCTCTCTGAAACTGCACGTGATTCCTCCTTTGTTTTGGATAGAGTGGGTTTCTGGATGTGAGTGGTTTGCTGGCAAGCTCTGTAGCCTGTGTACGTTCTACCTGATGCAATGGTAATAGCTAAGACTTAAGCCAAGCTCTGTCTGCTTCATTTGCCATGGAAGGGAATGAAATTGGTATGGTGTAATTTGACAAATGCTGCTGCTCGTGCCTTTGGTACCTTCGGGTTTTACTAGGAGGACTGCTTGAGCACTTCTCTGTGAAGGGATGGCTAGGGAGCTGCACTGTAGAGCACTAGCTCCTCCTCATCCTCTTCCCCCTCCCCATGCAGTTAGGCCACGCAGTCATTTGTTTCCTTATCTTTCCTGCTTTTGTGCTCTCAGATAATAGTTAAGATTCTGATACTGCTTCAGACAGTTCTTAGTATGCTCCAAAGCAAAGCCCTGCGCAATGAACGCCTGAGGCTGGCGTTCTCACCATTCCCTGTTCAGGAGCCTACAGTCTTCCCTCTTTGCTACAGGGCTGGGCTGATCATCTGCTCTCAGGTGGGCGTTTTGTGAAGGCTGAAGCAAAGAAAGCTCACTAAATGCCCACCTTGATTAACAGCTTCTTTTCCTTTTCTGGTCTTCCTTTATTACCAGTGTGCTGACTGAAGGGTATCTTGATAGCTGCACCATCCTTTGTACCCTGACCTGCACCATCTCAGGCCTCACCACAGTCCTGTGCAGGACTCTTGTCCGATGAGACAGTTTCTGATTTTAAAAGCTAATGCTCAGGCTACACACTGAAATTCCTAGGCATTCTGGTTTCCGTGTTAATCAGTGTAGAATATATGATCAGTTTTCATGTTCCTGTCATACTTATGGATCAGGCCCCCACATTGAAAATGGATCATGGTACCTAGCTGGGGAGTGACACCTCCAGCTTGAGCCTGCGGTGAGCTGGAATAAACAAGCAGAAGATAAAAAGCAGTAAGTGAAACCACTGAGACGGCATTTTTTTCTATTTAATAATATGCAATTTGTATAAATCATATTTTTGAAGTTCTCTCCAGACTTGCTCTATTCTTAGTACGTTGCCTAGATTATTTTTCATCTTCAGAGTTCTCAGTGGATTTCCTGTTACTGGTCCCAAGTCTATGTGTAGATATTCTCTGTCTTTGATACTGTTCGAATAGCTACTTCAGGAAGTTTCACCTTTACAAGTACGTGACCTCAAAGGCAGATGAAAAATCCTTTTTGACTATATTAAACAGCTTGTAAACAGATTTCCAATTTATTCCAGATATATGTAAACACACACGAGTCTGATTTAAAAAAAAAAAGTAGCTCTAGACATAGATTTTGATCAATAGAGTTTTGGTTTGGATTTACTCATATGGCAGTTTTTATAATAGGATGGAGAGCATTGTATCCGTGTAGCAAATTTTAATGTTGCAGGTTAATTTTTACTCTCTCACTAGAGAGCTAAGAAATAAAGAAAGCTCAGATGAACAACACTAAATAAAATCTAACCCAGAAGGAACTTGACTGGGCTTGCTGGCCTTTCTTCAGTTTTCAAGAAACTTGGAAGTGAATCCTATGCAGAACTGGCCACTAATACTGTTTTCTCATGTACTGGGGTTAACCTGTGATTTACTGTTACAGACAAGCTGTTCTTGGCTGATATAACAAATCC
Organism: Crypturellus undulatus; assembly: GCA_013389825.1. Classification (NCBI taxonomy): domain Eukaryota; kingdom Metazoa; phylum Chordata; class Aves; order Tinamiformes; family Tinamidae; genus Crypturellus; species Crypturellus undulatus. The sequence continues at coordinate 286,914 of VWPW01031463.1, read as the reverse complement.
CAATCTTCCTTGTTTTCTCTTGAAGCATCTAAAATTTGATAAGCTAATAATTTTAGCCTGTGTAAGATACTGGATGAAAATAAATGCATACCCTTTTGGTCTTGATTCAAGGCGGCTGAACTTCAGCAGAAGTCTTGAATTTTGAATTTATTCTCAGAAGCCAAAAAACAGAAGCTTTTTCTGCAGAGTACAGCTTTGTTGCTTCTGTTACTGCCTGAAAGTGTGAACTGCCAGGACTGTGAAGCCAGCCCTTTACAGAACAGATCCTTGTAAGCATCTCTGGCTAGTTCTGGGCAAAACAACTTTCCATGTCTGGCTGAAGAAACCTCTTTCTTGCAGAAAGCCAAGATAGAGAACAGTCAGATACTCTTCCCAGTGTTCCTGTAGCAGGAACATTGTATCAGTTTGTTGAAAGAGAAAAGCAGGGTGAGCAGAACAGGACTAATGTTGCTCCTACTGGTTTTATAAGTTAAATGGAGAAAATTGATGATTGATGCCATTTCCCTTGTACAAGGCAATTCCTGGTAATACATGTGTGCCTTTTCACACACCCATGTGCTGGATGGCAGGGAAGACTGAGGCCAGGGAAAGCAGCACTTGGTCAGATGCTGGATGCTCTCCTGTCCAGAGGTCTCTGGGGCTGTTGCCCCCATTTCAGGGGGCTTTGTATGTTCCCCATCAAACAGAAAACATCCCTGATCCTCCAGTCTGAAGAGTGCTGACAAAGGATAGCCGGAAACAATACTGGCACCTGAAGATGTATTTTAAAGCTGCCAGAGGTCTTTGCTTTTAGCAAAGCAGATCTCCAGACAGTTGTAGCTTTCTCTAGTTCCATCTTTGTATCCCCTTAGTTGAAAGAAAGTCCCTACCTCCGTCCCTGCGGGCAGGTTGGTATGGGCAGGTCACTCTTCAAGATGGCCAGGTTCTCCTGAGATACTTGTTTCAAATATAAAATCATGGCTGAAATTTTCATACCTTCAGCTGGTTTCAAATTTTGTAAATGCTACTGGTAGACTATGAACTTCTGCAAGAAGTAACCAGCCTATAAAAGTTTGGAAGAGGGAGGAATCCACAGAGAAAACAGATTGTGCTTTTTAAGCAAGTCTATTTTTTGACAAGAGAAGTGAAATATAAAGCCAATTAAAATGCCAAACAATTTTAAAAACATAGTCTTAACAGTAAAAATATGCCTTTAAAACAAAATGATGCAAGTGACTAACAAAATCTTGATAGTTGACAACAGCTAACAGCAGCCTATAAATCAGGTGTTTTTTTTTTCTTCCTATTCATTGCTTCAAGCAGTCACAAAAAAAATTAACTTTCAGTTCAGTGAGTAAATAGTTTAAGGTCTTTCTTTAGTGATGAGGACAGGTTCTGCAGTGCAAACGTGCCTGCTTCAATGTGTCATAATTTCTGATATTTAAACTGAGAAATGAAAAAATCAGGATGGTCTAAAGGTCAGTGTGATACAATTGTAGAAGTTACTGGTTCCATTCACTGTTTATGATCGAAAGAAGATGAACTTTTTTAATTGCTGAGATTTCCAAAAACAGTTGTATCAAACTTTCAAAAAAGAGGAAGTCAGAGCAGCTTGTACACTGATATGCAGGGTGTGATGGATTCACAGGTTCCTTGAATCTCTTGAGAAATAACTAATCTGTGACTATTTTGGGGATCAGGAGGAAAAATCTGTTTTCCTCCTCTACCCCATTATAGTCTTTGGAACATACCTAAGGGCGATGTAGAGCTTTGCGTCTTTGCCACAGCAGCCTGTGAAGATGCTAGGTGGGTTTCCAGCGCTATGCGGTGAGGTGAGGCACGCTTTCGGGCTCGACAAATGTTGTGGTACCTGGCAGCAGGAATGCTTTTGTTTTGTCATCTGACTTTCTCACCTTAGAAAAATAAAGACCCTTGGGCATTTTTACTTACTGAATTGGAAGCTGAAAAATTGTGCTGAGCCATTGCTTGAAGTAGTGGAAAAGAATGGTTGAAAATGTAGTTTTTATAATAATATCACATGCTGGAATGGCTTGTTCTCTTCTGCCCTCAACTGTGATCAGCTCTCAGTATTTTTTTCACGTGAAGGTCAATAATAAACTCACCTCTTCTGATTTTAGTTTTATATGGTATTGGAAAAGCTAAATTGTATTTTAGCTCCAAAAATCATATTTAAAATCTTTTGGCAGGCACATAAAATTTCCTTATATAGTGTTGTTATAGTGCCTGTTTTTATCTTATTTATGCAGTTGGAGTGCTTCCATTTAAAGGCATGTTCTTCAGGTTCATGTGCTATAAGTAAAACCAAAATGAGATTTGTTTCCTTGTTTTCTTCACTGAAAATGTTTTTACTGAACTATTCAACTATACTTGTTGAGTATTACCTTGACACTTTAATTTGGAGGCAATTTAAGATGTTCTGACTGAAAATTTTAAAGCAAAATTCCTAGTGCATTGCAGAAACAAGACACATTTTTTTTCTCTTCTCTTCTTGGCCTGTTATCAGAGGGTTTTGTTTTGTTTTTTAATCTGCCACTTTGGAGGCCTTGTGTTGTTTCACTCTGTAGATATTTCAACAGCTCATTTTGGTCTGGCAGACTTTGCTGTGTCATGGTTCGTGTCTTTCTTGACATGATGCTATCAAGTTCTTCCATTTACTGTTCACATTTACCCTTGCTTACAAATGAGGTTTAGAGAAGCTAAAACCTTTCTACATTGAAAGTCTCATTCATTTGAATAGTGGTGCCTTTTGCATTTTCTAATTGCTGATGCACAGTTTCAGTCTAAAGACTATAGATCTTACATTATTAAAAATACTCTAAAATAAATATTGAAAAAATACAGCCATTTGGATTTCACATAATTAAAATCTATGTGATGAGAACACTTTGAAATACTAAGTGTTTCTCTTTTCCTTAATACTTTCTCTGTATTAAAAGAGTGGTAATTGGCCTGTCTGTGATTTTTATGTGGTCTTTGTCTTAAAGGTTCAGGTCTCTGGGGGTTTGGTCATGCACAGTGCTGTGAAACACCACCCGGAGGGGGCAACTGCAGGACCGGCACGGCTTTTCCTCTGCCCCCACCCGCCAAGATTTGAATAGGGCAGGAACTAGGTATTACACAATGATCCTCTCTGCTCTGTTATGTTCTTGAGATGCTATGGAGAAACTTGAGGTGTTACTGTCTACGTTAATATCTTTTCAGACATGTCTGCAGTCATCTGGTTCTTTTCCTAAAATTCACGTATATCTGATTTTAAAATGTGACAGGAGCATTTTTGTCTGTCTTTGCACAAATAAATATAGCCAGAAGGGATGCGTACGGAAGAATTGTGATGCACTGTGACATGGGGTATAGAGGAAATTTAACACTTTTTCACTTCACTGGTTTACTAAGTGAATCATAAAACAGAGGTCCCAAGTGCTCTCATTCACGTAGGTTGTAAGTACCCTTTGCAAGTGTGGAAGTGTTAGATAAGCGTCCTGCCACATTGTGGTAGTGAGGAATCTTGGCTGTGTGGAGTATTTTGCCTAAGGAATTTAGCAGGATGCTGTGCATCAATAACCATGATCTGCATTTTTGAATGGACCAGGTCTGTGCCAGTTTGTTGGATGAAAATGACTTAGGCAGAACAGGGCTGTGATTACGAACGGTGCCCTGAACTGTACCTCTGCACTGAGAGCCGACACAGCCGAGCAGCACGCTGGTCTGGTTCATGTTGGTCACTAGAATTTATTTTGTGCTTGCAGAGCTCAGCCAGGGATGTGGGTACAGAGATCTGGCTCACACAGTTAGTGCTATCAGGGCATTCATGGGGGCAACTGTTTTTTTCTGTTTGTGCTCAGGAAGAGTGTTTCAACATGCACTCGACGCTTGTGCCTTGTGAAATTCCAGACACCCTGAAGTCCTTTGCTGTGGCTGTGAATGGAGGACTTTGAAGAGCAAGCACAAAGCTGTTTGGCATGGAAGGTGGGGCAGAAATGAGCACTAGGCTGCCCCAGGGCAGTTTGGAGCAGGTTCTGGTTGCAGTTTGGAGCAGGAGCTGCTGGTGCTCAGCCTGTGGCAGCGCGCATCCCAGCGAGCCTCTCCCGCTGCGCCCGCTGCCTGCGCTTTCAGACCAAGGAGATTTCCTCTTGCTGAGATGCAGAGTTAAACATCTCCAGGCTGGATACTGGAGCAAAATTTCTGATGTTGGTGGCAGCTGTATCGACAGTCAAGTTGTATCTGATCAGTTCACTTAGGGAAAGGTGGGGTGAGCCATACAAAATATTCTTAGGGTTGATGCAGTGCATTGGTACTGCGGCTTGTTTTTTATGTAAGCCAATCTATCTTCTGATAAGACAAACTCCTAAGAAGCAGATCTGGTATTTACAATTTGAAGGGGTTGAGGTTCCTATTTCATATTTGAAAACGAAAGATGGACATCTTTTTTTATCTTTAAATTTTAAGCCTATCTTCACACAGAAAACTGAGAGGAGATAAAAATTTTTGAAACACAGGCTATTCTTTGAAGCTCTTAAAATATTTTGAAGTTTTTCCCTACAGCTATGTATTCCATGCACTTAATGTCTGTTTTATGCTTTGATATATTTTGCAATTATTTTTCATCCTTAATTTGATTTTCTTTTAATAACATTGTTCAGGAAAATAGTGGATGACAAAGAAGACTAGCATTCATCAGATAATCCCTATCTGAGTAAGATAAGTTGTTTTAATTACATACATGTACATAGTGTGCCATAAATCTACTTAAAGGTCTTATCAATTTAGGAGGCAGTACTATGGGAAAACAACTTTTCAAAGGATTCCAGTGTTAGCTCAGAAAGGTTTTTGCATAGCATATAGTCTGTTTTTTCATGTCAAAAAGTTTGCTATTCTGTAAAGTGGTGCAATTTCAAGCCACCATATAGACCGGAGCCCAGGAAGCTGGATGGGTTCTTAACGACATGGTGCTCTCAGAGATATTTCCCTTAAATTCCCTTATTCACTTTGGCTGAGGCCACGCGAAGCCCAAGCCCGTGCCCTGCCCATGCCGCTTGGCCTCCCTGGGCGAGGGGCTCCTGGGCAGAGTTGCTGCCCTGGGGCTGCTCCTGTCCGGGGAGCTGCCCTCTCATTAGGGGGCAAGCTATCCTGCTGTGAGTTACAAGGATTGTACATGGAATCTCCCTATTTCTCCTTGCTTTCCAGTTATGTGAACAGGCTCTTGTATTTGATTACCTTGCTTGTGTTCGGCTAGCTGTTACTGTGCTGCTGCTGAGTTGTCCCTGAGAATTGGCCATTACCGGGCGTGCAAGCACTGTGCTAACCCTGCCATTCTGTGGCTCACAGCGGAGCAGGCAGGTAATGGGGTTTTGCAGAGTTCTGTATTATATTTTACTTATATGATACCTAGCTGTAGATAATACATTTCTTTTATTCTCTGGTAGTTCTGAAATGCTGTGGAGAAAAAAAGCTTTGTTTCAACTAAAAATGATGAAAAAAAAATTCAGTCTCTCTCAAACTCTGCAAAATACTGTTTGACCCCAAATTAGATATTTCATTTTAGTTGCTAAGTAATTTACTGCTTCTTTTTAACATGAAATAGCACGTCAAAGTGAAATATTCAAAACAAAATATTTTGATGAAAAGGAAATATTATTCAAGCACTTCTGGAAAAACTGTAAGACAGCCTGATGAAATGGATGCGTACACGTGAGGTGTTTAGATTAGCCTGAATCTGTGGTTTTCAAAGGGAAAAGTTTTATGCTAAACTTTTCTCCAGTTCAAAGGCATCTACTACCATGTGTGTACACCATACTTTGAATTTAGACTTGTACAGGTTTATGTTCTTAAAAGATAGAGAATGTATCCTCAATGCCTGAATTCCCTAAGAACGTAAGGAGCAATCCCCTGAAAGGGCGCCATAGGGTCAGTTGCAGAGGTGTTCTGTGTAGCTGCTGCCGGGCGACTCACTACATGCCACTCGGTGCCAGCAGTGTCCCCAGCGGGGCTGGCTGCCTCACCCGCATGGCTGCTGTTGGGGTCGTCACCAGAGGAGGGTCTTTTGTGGTGACTGGTGGCAAGAACGAGCTACCCACAGTTCACCCTGGGGCTTTTTGATTTCTCATCACAGTATCCCTATCTTTGCTCTTTTTCGAGTGGACTTCCTGGCTTACTTTCTGCCTCCTAATTTCAGTTCGCAGCTGAAACTTTTCCCCCTCGTGATGAGAGCAGCTACATTTGTGCTGCTTTATTACGGAAATGCTGGTGTTGTCTCCCAGCTGCTCCCAATTAGAGCAGTCCTTTGTGCTGGGCTGCGGCGCCGTATGCAGCCAGATAACAAGGGCTGTGCTGGGATGGAAGGGCAGGTTTCTGAATGCAATTTTTGGAAGGAAGAGTCATTAAAATTACATCACCTTCTGCTGTTGCCACTAGCTGAGGTAGGAAAGGGAGCTTGGATAGGGAGGAAGCTGGCATAAAAGAAAAATGAGGCTAGTGGCTTTGGCCTCAGTAGGTCTGCAGTATCTGCTGGAGTGTGATTATTCCCCAGGAGTGCTAGGCCCTGGTGTGTGGGCTTTACCCTCTGCTCCAGGTGTGTGGGTGCAGGTTGCCTTACAGAGGCCCAAGGGACAACATGCCACCGAAATAGCCCTGCACGGCTCTCCACCAACACACTGCATGGAAGACAAAATAAAAAAGAGCTGCTTATATTTTTAATTCAGCAAGATCATTAACAGATATATTAGTATTTGTTGTGCTGTAACATGTCACTATATATTCTACATATTTTAGCCCAATTGACGGCATTTAAAAGAAGATAATAATCTTATTTTTCAATGGGATAGGTATTTTAATGTTTTCTTTGTATGTCCTTTTAGAACCATTTTTATTATTTAAAGCTTAATTCTGTGTGCTTTAGTATGAGAAACTCCTTCAATCTCATTTTTATATGTGTGATATAAATCTTTGATCTGTATTTTAGCTTTATCCGTAAAATAACCACTAAGGAAAATGCTAAAGATGTCTCCAATTTTCAGTCATTAAAGCTGTGATCAGATGCTTTGCACTGTTGGGCTGACGTGCTCATTTTAGAATAAAAGCCAGCAAAATGTCCTCTAAATTCATGTGTTGGGCTTGTAAGCGGCACTGCGATGGCTGTGCCCTGTCCCAGAAGCAAAGTTCTGCTCTGGCAGGTCACCTGCTCCGCGTCCCCTGTGACACTCGTACCTGAGATGCTGAATCACAAAAGGCTTAAAGTTGGAAGGGACCTCTAGAGATCATCTAGTCTGAAGTGCCCAGGGCTGCACAGGAGGGACAGTGACACCTCAGGGGGTCACTGAGTGAGTGGCTCTTCCTGGCGCGCAGGCTTGGCCTCTCTGCAGCTAATGACACCTCTCGGGCAGGAGGACACGTGGTGGCCTGGAGAGCTGCAGCTCCTCACAAAGGCCAACAAGCTTTTAACTGAGCTGAGAGCCTCAAGAAGAAATTAAATTTGGCAGCGCAAGTGTAGTACTTGGGTTATTCTCAAGTAGTCTTGAGATATAAAAATGTTCCTGTGGGTGTTCTTGGCTCAGAATAGTGGCTGAGAGAAAAAGGAGCTCAGCAGCTTGTACTCTAGAGTCGCCTGTTTTGTTTTGTTGGGTATTTTGTTGGTGCTTTAAGAAGGAAAGGCTGGCCTAAATTTGTGTCTAGCCATTTAATTACGCTTTCGTGCAAAGACCAGAGGTGGGTTTTCTTGTGGTTTGCTCCATTTTTACCAATGGTGCAAGTGTTTTTTTTAATTTGGGAGCAAGTCTTATATGCAAAGCAAAGCTGGGGAAAGGGTCTCCTGGAGCACCGGGTATTCAACAGGATGCAGTTGTCCTTTCAGTTCTGCGGAGGCCTCTGTGTTCTCCAGAGATGCGGAGTTGTTGCAAAGCTCAATGTCCTCGTTGCCTCTTTTCCTGCCAGAGGGTTTTGTGGCAAATCTCCTGCCATGTCATCCTGTCTGTTGCTTGGAGATAGGATATAGGCTTTTCTATTTTATTTTTTTAATTTTTTAAGGTGGGTAAGTTAGACAGCCAGACTTCAGGAAAGAATTTGCAGCTGTGAATTTATGAGTTTTTGGCATTTTTTTGAGTATTTAAGTGTGAAGGGAAATGAAGGTTTTTCTGAGATTTTAGTGTGAAGTGAAATGAAGTTTGCTGTTGCTGCTGCTGCATACGCCTGACCTGCTCCTGTCCCTGTAGTTATGCAGAGAAAACTGTTTCCAGAGCCAGGCTGTGTACCACATCCCTGACACAATCCGAGTTTTAAAAAACTCTGAAAAAATACTGTCCATCAGTGCATTCATACATTCCCCCCAACAAGAAAAAATAAAGTTAAGGACTAACTGTCTGTTTTGGTATCATTTCTTATAGGCTGTTCCAAAAGAAAGGAAAGTTCTTCACGAAGAAGAGAAAGATGATAAAAGCTTCAGAGTGACATGGATAAAGCTGTCTTTACTTATTCTGCTCTCTGCAGAAGACAAACCTCCAGCAGGATCCAAAATGCAAAGCTCTATCTGCATGGTGCTACAGGTAAGGGCATCCTTTTAAAAGGAATAGTGTTTGCTATTTTGAAGTAGGATGTAAAGATGTATGTGGGAGCACTAGGACCTGAAAAGTATCTTAATAGAAACTTAATGGTGGAATATTACCTCTTAGGGTGTGAAACAAGTAGAAATAGTTTGCTCATGCCATAAATGGGTACAAATATGCTGACAGTATAATTACATTAAGATTTATAAAACAATATCTCACTTCTGCAGGTGAAAATTATAAATCTACCCTAGGCTTCTCATTAAGGAATGGCACAGATCAAGAGGTCTATATATATTTAAAGGTGATCCTGTAATTTGAGGCCTTGTTTTAGATTCTCTGTTTTCTTAGTTGAAGTTATAGATCTGTGAGTACAGAGATGCAGTTGCTTCTGAGTGCAGAGGCCAGGAACTGCTGAACTCTGGGCTATATCTTTCCCAGAAGCCAGGAGTCAGGTGCCAGAATAAATGTTTGATTTATAGGATTTGTATCATTATGCCAAATTAGAAAATGTGTTGTAAAAAGGACACTTTGGCATCAGCTTGAAAGGGACATTAATGTATATGGCCTCAGTGTGCTGCATTGTTTGCTAACAAAGACAAATCTGAAAAGACTCATGTTTTGTTGAACCCATAATGTTGCAGTAATGCTGATACAAAATGCCAACATGATGATGCTGATGATATTCTATTGCAAGGAAATAAGTCATTTAGCTGGGGACATGTTAATCCTCTGGCTCTTTTTGGTACTTGCTAATGATCTTATAGTCCCCTTCCCTTCCCTTCCCTTCCCTTCCCTTCCCTTCCCTTCCCTTCCCTTCCCTTCCCTTCCCTTCCCTTCCCTTCCCTTCCTCTGTATATTTATTTTAAACTATGAATAGAAGAAACAAGAATTACAGAAAATACCACACATGTAGGGTATATGCTAGAGTATAAGCATGTTGCAGTAAGTTGCTGTGTAGTTAGTATGAGGTAATGCCAGTTTCCTCTATCAGATAATGAGGTTCCTGGGAATATCCTTTTGTGGAAAACATGAAATTCAAGATAGAGCTCACACAGGCAGAGAAGCTGGGCCTGGGCGATTTGGTGTCATGGTAACCAAGGCAGGCATGCTGTATATAAATATCTGAGCATCACAGTGCTCACTTTCTTCCAGGATGTGCTGCTTACAACTTTGTAATGACCTCAGTCCAAAACTAGGCTCAATGCCAACATTTCTCTTTGCAAAAAGGACATTCTGTCTGGCAGCTAACATTTGTAAAGTGAGGTGATGGTAGAGCTTTGTTCATTAAAGAGGAGCGGTAAAAAATGAGTTTAGAGAATTGTTGCTAATTTATTATTATCTGCTATCTTCTATTAACTTTCATCACCATCAAATATTTAGAACCACCTAAGTCAGATCTTGCTAATGGTAGGTACTTATCTTTCATGTGTGCCATGGTAGGTCACAGGAGGCTTCTGTTTAACCACAGTTTCTGTCTGGGAGAAAGGGGAGCAGCTGGGACACAAATCCGGGGGCTTCGGCAAGCTCCCCGGGAGAGTGGTCACCAGCCACTCTTGCTGTGCCTGTGGATTCACCGTGAGATAGGGTGAAGGTAAAAAATGCTGCACTGCAGAATGGTGGTGGTGTGGGATGTGTTGGTGTATTACTAGGATGAGTCCTGATCCCTGAAGAGGAAAAAACAGGACACAGGTGAGGACTGATGGCTCCAGGATAGTACGTTGCAGTGGGCACTTGCCAGGGACTCCCCGCCTTGTGGGCAGACATGTCTGCAAAACAAAAAATTAAGTGAAAATGGAATTTCTTCTCACTGTTACAATACAAATATTATTGTCTTTATATTGCCCACATAGAGACTTCACTGGCCTAATGACACTATTTAGGAAAGTAGGAGAAAAGCAACAATGCCCTTCACTTGAACAATGCTGTCATGTTTTTAGTTGTGAACTTAATAATGCCATGTTAAGAATGTGTTTACGTTTTATGTTAGTCCCCTTAATGTGTGAATAGTGAGTCCTATCAAATGCATAAGGTCAACTGGAATTGGTCCTCCAAAGATGTAATTCCCTAGGCCAACACATAACCAAGGCCAGTGAAGTCATGGCCTTGTCTCATTCTGTTTTCAAAACCGATCCAGGTTAGAGTTGAGTGAAGTAATATAAACAAGAATAGATCTTCTCAAAAGTAATGGGTTTTCTTGTTTCCAAGAAATTTTACTCTTCTTCTCTAAATGTTATCTGGACTCATAAATTACTCTATAGAATCTGCTTTCTTCTGGGATTTTGTAAATGGAAGGTGAAATGTGGAACCCCCTGACCTGCCCCTGCTGAGCAGCCCAGCTCTCCTGCTCCTTCGTTATCACTAGCCCAAGCAGTTCACCAGTAGCAGGACCCTCTCTGTATAAACAGAGTAAGAACAACAGAGCACAAACATTCTTAAACAGGCTTTTAATGAGATGCCAGTAGAGACAAAACGTAAGGCCCAACTGTAATTAGTCTATATTGAAGACCACTTATTTGCTAAATATATTCAGTGTATGTATGGCTGCAACTGAAGACTATAGGGAGAAGGAAAAACAATAAATCCCTGAAAGCTGTCAGAGGAGGTAATCACATAAATGCACTGCTATGCTAATCCTATTCAATTTAAAAGCTAGAGAGGACCTCAGTGAAGGTTAAGATCTAAAATTACTGTTGGGGAATACAGTGTTTCTGTACTTCAGTGTGAGAAGCAAGTGCTAACCTCTGTCCCAGGGGTGGTCTTCCAAATCATTCAAACCTGGCGTTGCATCCTAATAAACAGAAAATGGTGATGACTGGAGGAACAGCTTGTTACCAAGCATTCCCCATGCAGACCCTCTAGCAAGGTTCTATTAGTTTTGGTCATGGGGGTGGCAAACACTTCCTTTGAGGTTATTTCCCAGCACCCACTACGTGATGTCTCAGAAACTCCACAGCAAATCTATAAAATGACATTTCACCCCGCACTGTGCCTCATTTCTGTGCCATGATACACCTGGGGGATACATCCTGATACATCCTGGAAGCTGACGGAGTTCACACCATACACGAACACAAAACTTTGCTAGCTGAATGTTTGGTACCAGCAGTGTAGGAGCACTTAACAGGACCTTTATGACAACTGTGGAGTACACAAGAAGGGACTGTCTTGGGAAGTGGAGTAAGCAGAATTAAAATTCAAGTTGGCAATGCAGTCTGAAAACCTAACTTAAATAGTGAATTTCTAGCAAGTGATATCCTTTCTTGAGTCTTCTTGGAAGACAGAAGCTGCCTTCCATTTTTGATGCTGTGATATTTAGCAAGCATTCTTTCAAGATAAGAGTTTTCAGAATAGTTACCTAGGAATAATTTGCAAACAGAGAAGCCCATTCATCCATATTTATATAAAGTAATTTGAAGCTGAACCTTGATCATGGGTGAAGCTTATTGCATTATTCAAGTGTATTATTTTTGGGTCGTATGTGAGAGAAAAAGCAATGCTATTGTTACATTCTCAGCCACTATCATTAAAAAAATTGTAGCTTTTCAATTGGCTTTTAATTTTAATTGGAGTACAGGCAACAGCTGCTTACAAATATAAAAGCCTGTGTTAAGCAAAGGGGATGGCTATACAGATAAATTCTTGTCATTATTTGTGTAGCCAACAATGAGCTAATATCAAAATCAGCACAGAAATGCATATGACCAAAAGAGAAGTTCACCTAAAAGATTCAGGGAAACTTTGGTGTCTGACCTGTTTACACTGTCATATTGCCAGGTTCAGGATCACTTGTCCCAGCCGAGTGTACATATCCCTTTAGACTTCCACATCTCGCTGATCAAAAATTGGATGGAGAAGGCCTTTAGACTTCCACATCTCGCTGATCAAAAATTGGATGGAGAAGGCCTTAAGTTTGACCTTCTTTCTGTTCAGCCCATCTATCTTTTCTCAAAAGATAAAGCAAAGCTCCTTCAAGATAAGGATGGAAGTCCTGACACTGGTGCTGGCAAGGATCAGCAAGTGGCCGTTCGCATGGGGAGGACCTAGTGCTCTCACCCTGCTCTCTTGTTACTGTTGCTTTCATTGCTTCACTAATGCAGAAATTAATTTTATGCTCGAAAACGGCAGTCTGGTGAGAGGACAGCCAGATGGCAGCAACCAACAATGTCTAAGGCTAAAAGATTTGTGAACTCTCCTGAACATATCCCTTTAGGCTGTGATAGTGATCCTGTCATGTGGCTTCAATTCTGAAAACGAGAAAATTGGCTAAAACTTCCCTGCCTTCCCAGGCTGTCAGGAAATATGTTCATGTAGGTGAAGTATTTGACTACCACATGTATAAACATCAAAGGACAGGTAATAAATCACAACTAAGTTTGTAAATAAATAGAATAGGCAATAAAGACCCAGCCAATGCATGTCGTATCTTATTCAGTAATTCATTAACCATCAGCCCTAGGATAGTGCTGGCGTGTATCCCACAGGCAGCCTCGAAAGGAAGATTAGATTAGACTGCAGCTTTCTGTTTGGAGTTTCTTAACACAAGGAAAACTTAATTTCAGATATTATAGTAAAATAATTGGTTTAATTAGTTACAACTTTCCAACTGTATAGGAAAGGAAATTGCATGATTTTTCATTCTGTACTTGCAGTATTCCTATGATAGTCTGTGAGGGCTGAGAAGATACTCATCTGAGTTTTTTTTTTTATATTTTAATGCAAAAATACTTTTTTTCTGTGAAAAATTCCATAATAAGGTATCAAGTCTCCATAGCAAGTATGTGCAGAGTCTTTGGGTTTACTTTGCAGACTGCTTTTATGTCTGCAAAAAACCAAGATGGATGGAATAAATTGGAAGTAATAGGATAGTATGTGGAATGAAAGAAAATGTAGTTTGGACTAAGTATTTAACACCTTCAGCCTGCCAGACTCAGGAGTTTGTTTCTGTCATGCATCTTCTGCAAAATTACTAGCTGACTCTTGGCTGGGAGAATTGTTGCAATGATCATGCAATGAAAGACAGAAATACTTGACCTTTAAGGCCCTATGATACAATGTGGCACAGCTAACAAGGGCTAAAAAAAATGTTTCTTTCTTCACTTGTAGGCTCTGAGGTTTTCTCCTGAGATCTGAGACATTTGCATTGGAAACATACAATAGCCTTTTTTTCCACTATATAAATAGATTCTAAGATAAAGTTGACTTTATAGGTAGGCAGACATGTGTTCCTTCTCTTTTTCTTTTTTTTTTCTTTTAGATGAATGAAGTTTAATTTTTGATGTTTTAGTTATCTTGCACAGTTTAGAATTTATTTTCAGCAAACTTGTTACTGTATCTTTGGTTAAAAAAATATTACTTAAACTTTGGAAATATCTGTAAACCTTCAAATGAAAACCCTCAGCCTCATCTTTTCTCCTCCCCATTCTCTAAATAGTGCAATGCGCAGGAGTTGGGGTTTAAATGCTGGTGTGATGCTCTCAGGTCCAGGCTGTGTGTGTTACTTAAACAAGGGGATCCCTGCAGAGCATCTCTGTGTGATATGAGGAGCTGAAGGAGCTTCATGAACTGTGCCAACTCTAGTAGTGATGTTTGGAACAGGTTTTATGGACTTCTTTTTTGGCACGCTTACCTAATGCCCATAGAGCGATACAAGTATTCAGCAGTCTGCTCTCTTTCTTGCTCTTGCCTTCATCTTGGCATAGTGACACTACTTCTGTCGCGAGGCTGAGGGCGCCTGTCCATGCTCACGATGAGAACTGTGGCACTGCCTAGCAGGTTCTCTGCAAGGTGAGAGGGGCAGCCAGGCTATGGTGGCATAAAACGTAGTTAGCCAGGACCCCCCTGACATCCTGGTGCAACCCATGCTGCAGCCCTCGCTGGTCCTGCTCTAAGGGACCCACCTGGCATATAATAATCCTATGTTGGCTTCTAGGATTGAAAAGAGGCATGTATTCTGAGTGCATGTGGACCAGCTCTTTGCATGGAATTCTGTTGCTTTTGTTTTTATAACCTTTTTTATTATTATTATTTTGTATGTATGGAGGTGAAAATATATTTCTAACTTGTATCTATATCTGTTTGCCCAGGAATGAAGGGATTTCACATATCAAGATTTGATTTTATGAAGCAATTGACCAACTAAAATACAACATCTGTATCACTGTGAAGCTGATGTTCCATCTGCTTCACATAAAGCACCCTTTTTGAGCAAGCAAGCATTCTGTGTATGTTTTGTAGGCAAGAAAAATGACTGAGAGGGGGTAAGGGTTGTGAAGATGGCCATCAAGATGATCAGTGGTAGAGTCACAATTAAAAGCCAAAAACCATCATCCCTCTCTGCCCAGCCACTGCTGTTGTACTCCTCTGGCTGCCTAACATAATCAGAACTCCTCACTCTCTCATTGTGTAAGCAATGCAAATATGTCTTGCAGCCTTTAGCCATTTAGGGGTTATTGAGATCTTCGATTCTTCAATTTTGTTATTTACTGCAAATAGTGTGTTCTACTGTAAAAACTAACATAAAAACAAAGGCAGGACATGCTCAGCATAAGGTATTTTTGCAAATACATGAGGCAAGAAAACCCATAAAAGCTTTGCAGACCAGTTGATCTTTTCCCCTTCCAATCCATCTATCATAAAATCTTCCAGAAGACAGGATGTACTACAGACTCAGAGGTAAAGGTAATGCACTCTTTGCTGCTGTTTGTGAAATCTCTTACATGCTAACAATAACTCAAATGTTGTGGACATCATGGAAGAAGTTTTTTAGCAGCTTGTGTATTGTGTATCGTATTTGATAAATAGCTACCTTCTGTTTCCAGTAATAATGGAAGTACTCCAAATGGTTAGGTGCTGTGCTTGAGGAGATGAGTAAGTAAGATAGCTTGTGTTTCAGGAGGAAGATTGGATCAAAAACAAAGTCGAGAAGTCACTTGGTGCTGGTGTGAATCTCAAGCCAAAGATAAGTTGAAATCAAACTGGCAGAATCATGTCATGCAGATCGTTTTTTCAAAAAGTCCCCAGTCTGATGACTGGGAAACATAGAAAAGCTATTTCTCTTGCATTTAAATGTTAATGGAAGCTGTTGAGCTGCTCATAAATGTACATGTGATGTCCCTGTCAACCGATGGATGTGGTATGATCTTGATCCCACATTTAATTACATGATGCAAACAGCGATGTAGTGCAGTTTTTCTTGCAAATTCTTGTGTGGTTATTATGTTCTTTCATACACTATTTTTTGAGCAAGAACTCAACAATTGTGCAGCATATTTGAAACTCTGGGAAGTATTTTAAGAAACTAAATATGTTTTAAGCATACTTTTATAAGACCAGAGGTCTTGTCTTGATTCATAGCAATAACAAAATTTGTTACCTATGAATGCTACTGTTTTTATCCAGAAGTGCCGTAGGAATTGATTTTATGGGTGTGGGCTAGTGTTTAAAAAATTCCACATCCCACATGAGGCACATACAGGTATCAAGATGGAGAACAAGTAGTTACAAAATCACTCCTGATGTTTAGCGGGATGTTGGGAAGGTTTGCAAAGCGTTTCAGTATGGTCAGGTATACTGCAGAGGTACTGGATACAAAAAACAAGAGAGTATTTTAAATGTTCACTGTAGAAAAGCAGTGCTTTACTTAGAGAAGAGGAAAAGGTTCAGCTAATTGCTCCTTCAGTGGTTTGATTTCACAGTAATAGGAGCATTCAAGGTGAAGACTATGGTTAACTGTGGCTGCTAGTGATCGTTGTGCCGCCTTGTCTCAGTTCTCAGGGTGATGCTTCAAACCTTTCTTTGGACCTGGACGTGTTCTTTCCAGCTCAGAGGCACTGGGTCTTAAAACAAATGAGTGCTGGAAGGGAACTTTAGGAATCAGGAACTTCTGGTTCCTGATTTAATGCATAATGTTAATTAGGCTGATTGGAAATAGTCTGGCTATAGCAGGGAGAAAAATTTCCCTCACAATTACTAGTTGCTGTGCTCTTCAGATGTCTTACCCACATAGGCTTGCTGTAGCATGTGCACAGGAGCCGTGCTACAGTCCGCTTTGCTTTCAAGTCTGAGAGCCTTTGTATTGAGGATACAGATCTTGAAAGGAGCTTCGTTTGTCCCTGATACACAAAAGAGGAAGAGATGTGCAGGTGCTTTCCTGTCTTCTGAAGCAGGGCAGTGGCACAACCCTAACTCAGTTCCCTACTAGTCTTGGTTCTGGTTTTCCGCTTAGAAAGGGATCAAAGGACAGTGCAGTCCCTTGCAATCCACTGTCCTGGTAACTGTACTGCATTCCTCTTTTGCCAAGGGGCTGTGTTTGGACCACTTTTGGCTTCCTCTCGGAGTAGAGGCAGAGATCGCACGAGTGTGCTCATGGCAGCTGGGCAGACAGGCCTTTCCGAAAGGCCCAGGTGGTGCCAGTTGGTGCTGCTCCAGTCTGGGTCCCTGCACCGCAGGGACATCCCATGTGGGCCTTTCTTTTCCCAATTCAGCTGCTGGATTTTTCATTTAATGCATAAATTCTACGGTCTGATCAGTCTCCAATTTGTTCTTCTTTATCTAGCAGATTTTATTACAGGGAAGTAAAATTGTTTTTTTTTTTTTTTTTTTTTTTTAAATTGAGATGATGGAGGACAACTCAGCATGAATAAAATTAACCTGTTTTACATGTTTTCAGTTTTGCTTTATAGTTTCACATTGTATTTATTACATACATTCTACAAAAGGGCTGAAACAATACAGAAAGAGAGAAAGACTAAAGTAAACATTGATTTTTATATTATAAAACTTTCTGGTACCAAACTAATAAGGGCATCACATGAGAATTTCACCATCATTTGCCATCTGTTGATAGTTGATACATGAGTTTTAATAGTGCTGCTCGCTTTGCTAGAACAAAGGCCTTGCCTGTGCTCCATTAAAAACACTGGAGTTTTGGCATTTATTTTGACTATAAATATCAATACTTGTAATCTATTAATTAATATGCTAAGTAGCAATCATGAATGACTTATTCCAAAAGCTATAAAAAAATTAAACACTGACATTTTTCAACTTTAAAATGACGTCTTCCTCTTTCCAGATGACCAGGTTTATGAATACTTTTAGTTATGTTCACAATAAAAAGTTTACATACTGAGACAGTTCTTTAACTAAAATAAATCAATTTAATTCTACAGATGGCAAAAAGGAGATAGCAATTTACGCTAAAAGTGCTGGTGAGGGTTGTCCTGAACTGCAGTTTGCTGGCATAACAGCTTCAGGCTAATTGCATGCACTTGCAGTAGTTAAGATGTGGTGACACTCAGGGATAGATGTGCAAAACAGCCTTTCAGGTTCCATGTTTACTGTCAACTGCCCAGTCTCAGAGATTGCCCAGTTCATCCTGGTCAACTCCTAGGTCCCATTTGAGCCTGGGGACAGCAGGTCTTCCAGCCAAACTTCAGATAATGTCAAGTTAAATATCTCTGCTTCCCCTATCACCTTTATGTGATTTGGAAGTGTTATGAAGCAGAATAAAAAATTGGACATTCCCTCACTGTCTGACTTCACTGTGCTGCCTGTGGCAAAACCTACTCGTCAGTGAAATAAGTAAACATATTTCAAACATGCAAAGCATAGTTAGGGTTCACGCCTCAGGTTCTGCATATTGCTTAGTGAAATCTACTATGCTAAGAATTTCAAGCCTATTTGAGGTAAATAAGGATTTTGAATGCTCAGACTTTTGCAGAATGTTGTTGGGACGTATATTCGGTGTTCAGTGTTAGGTACCGAGCTCAAGCAGTTGTCGACTTCCTTATTGCTGGGTTTCATAGCGTGAGGAAGGTGGGATCACCTTTTGATTTTGCTGGTTCAGGGACCCATGCAAAATGTTGGGGTTAACTCCATTTATAGTCACAGTTTCAATGGAATTGGAATGCAAGCAATGATTTTGCGTTTGCTGTGTGGTTTTTTTTGTTGCTGTTATAGGGTTTTGGTGGTACCTTTTAACGTCATTAAAAAATCTTTGTTGTAAATTTTGATCTCCATGTTTATACATCCATTATCCTAGATCATCTAGAACTGAGAAGGAGAGCTGAAACGTAAAAGCAAATTGCATTTTTTTTTTCTTCCAGTGACTGGAACATTTAATCAGCTCCACTTTTAGTAAGAAATAGTGACTGACTTTATTAAGAGACTATTTAAAATGCTCTTAAGATGTCTATTGAATATCTCAGCATAACTGATAAATTGAGAGATTCAAAAATGAGTTTCACGCTGTGATATATCACAATATGTTCTATATTGTTGTGCATGTTATACATTCCTTGTACACATGTGCATTAGATGTGGAGGAAGACACCGGATCTCTTCTCAAAGCTGTTTCTAACATATGATCATCTTTACTCTCTGAAAACCTGCGAGGATTCATCTTTGCAGTACAAGGTTGGTTTATTTGTGTGGTTGGAGATGGTCTCTGATAGGCTGCAGCTAGTTTTTGTGGCATTTTTCTCTTTTGGTGCTATAAATGAATTATGTATACATCCCAAAGTAATTAGCAGAGAGGTGGCTGTTCAGCTGAATTTTAAACTAATTAAACTGACCTAATTCCTGTCAAAAATAATTAGGCTAAGAACTGCACTCCCTAAGCAGTCCTTTCGAGAGGGAGAGCTGGGCACTGGAGTTGCAGCCGCTGAGGCGGTTCTGTGCGGGCAGCTGGCTTTGCTCGCTGCTGCCTCCACGCCTGTGACTGCCTGTGTCTCAGCTGCGCTTGCTCTGCGATTCCACAGTCATAAAGTGCTTTTTTTTCCTTAATTAAAAGATGCATTTTTAGGCCGATGAATCAGCTTTATGCCTTCAAAACTCTACTAGGCCTCTGCTGAAATTGAGGAGAGTCTTTCCACTGCAACAAGAATTTGCTTTAATACGTCTATGCCCATTAAGCGTGGCGTCTGGTTTCCTGCACTTAAAGCGGGAAGTGCGAGCGGCAGTGCGTGGCTTTAATGGAGGCCGCGCGGGGCAGGTGGAGCTGCAGCTGGAGCAGTGCCCTTTTGGCTGCTGCGAGGCCTCTAGGTGCTTGGGGTTTTCTGTGACCTCCCCCGGCAGCTGTCCGCCAAGGAAAGCACTTCCAGGGCTTTGCAACAAGAGCGCTGGGATTTACGTGGTTTTTATCCAATGTGCGGAACAGAGTTTTCAGTAAAGCTCTACCCAGTACAGGGTTAGCCGAAAAGCTGTGGCTTGCTTTGGAAATTAATTTTCAGCTGAAATTAATAAACTCATCTGATTTTTTTCATCACACCCATAAGGCTAATTCAAGCTAGTTTACTTCCTAAGAAGCACAAGCTCTTCACTGCTTTTACCTTTAGAGAACTGATACACATTAGTTATTTTAAAAAAGAAGAAAAAAGAAGTGAACAAAATGGATCACCTACCATAGGTATCATGGCATATACCAGAAACCCAGTCTGTCCTGCTTGTGGGAATGGCTTGCATGATGTCATCTTACCTTCTTGGGCCTTGGGTCTTGCTATTCAGAATATCAAAGGAGCATTTTGAATGATTTTGTTAGAAATATATCAGTCTGTCTAACAGTTTGGTGGCATCAGTAATTCTGTATTAAGTCCTCTACACTCATTATGGTTTGTGCTTTTACTTTTTTTTTCCCCCAAGTTAGTTCCTAGGCAACCAGTAAGAACTGAATTGCATTAAGCTCTTAATTCAGGCCTGCACGAGATTCAGTGAGCCGCAATTCCCAGCATGGCGGTTCCTCTCCTGCACTGCCCCTAAACACCCTTCCGTTGGTTCAGTCCCATTGGGACCCAGGGCAGAGAAAGAATTCTAAAATTACAGTGCCCCTCCTGGATTTTTGTTTTTCCCTTTGTTTTTTAATGCTTGCTGATATGGTTTCTTTTTGATTTAATGAAGTACAAGTTTGTGAGGAATGGCTTTGTGGTTAGATACCATAAACATACACTAGTATCTGCCACTGTGTTCTTCATTACATAATATATTGGCATATATAAAAATCTAAACCAAAGCAACTCTTGTGATTTCCTTGTGGATACAAGTTACAAAACTGACTAGCAAAAAAAAAAATCAGCGTGTAGGATCTGTCTGCCTTTGTCCACAGGAAAAGGTGCCCTTCCTTCCTCAGCTGCTACTATAACCTTTCCTATGTTGGTGTCAGAATCCTCACCATCTCCAGACAGAACCTCCTGATTATTTGAAAGTTAAGAATGATACTTTAGCATGTGACAAAAAAGAGAATTTAAGGGGCAGTGGAAGAGTTGTTGTTACTCTGAACTTTGACATAAACTATGATGTGGTGTGAATGTATCAGTGCTATATTTGATATGTATGCTGGCCAAAGAAAAACTCCCCCTGGGAATTGTACTTTGTCAAAGAAAATTACAAAATAGTAGATTATATAAGTATTAATCTTAAAAATTAAAATGTGGGAACTCTTTTTAATAAGAGAAAGCTTTATATCAGAGCAAGAAAATCAACTTTGTAATCTGAATGCAAATATGCACACATTAGGTAAAAGATTCTTTTTACAGGAAGATAGATATAATGAATACAATTCATATCTGTATGGAAAGTGCATGTACATTACTAATGCCAAAATAAAGAAACCGTAATGAGATGTAACCACCCTTAGCATGACATGAAAATCATTTGAACATGTTAGAAGAGTTATTTCAGTGTTATGCCCCACTGTTAAAAGAATGGAGCACTGGTGAATGCCACGAGACTGGCAGCTTGATAATAAACTTCTCTATTCCCACAAGATGGTCAGAGAGGCAGCACTTACCATCTTCCCTTCATGACGTAGTTGAAAGGAGATACCTAAAAGAAGGATAGATGTTTTGGGATAAAACTGCAATAATGTCTAATGATTATAATTAGTAAGTTAAGAAACCCAACACGTGTGCGGCAGGTACCATATTTTTCCTGTAAAAGTGGTTCTCCTGCCTATGAACCTATGTGCATTTTGGCCAGGCTCTGGTACTGCTGCTGTCGCTGAGTGTCTGTGTATTGGTCTGATCCTGTGGGGAAGTTGTTTGGGTGAGTTCTGTTGAGGCTGGTTCTAGAATTAAGTTCATCAATCCCAAATGGAAGAATTTGCCTTTATACACAGAAAAAAACACCCTGTAATAAATATAATATTCTATGGGACTGAAAACAAAACACCATACCAGACACAGATTCCTTGACTTTTACAGAATAGTTTTGCTGGAATGAGATTCTGAAAATGGTGATTTTAAAAAAGAAAATCAAACCACTGTTTTGAGCTGTTTTCAGTTTCTGTTTTTTAGAGATCTGTGGTCAGTCTGTATCACAGAGGTGACAAACTCAGATCCCAAAATATAGTCATGTCTTGGTAAAGCTTGACGTAAAAACCAAAGCAATTAGAAGGTCTGCCTTTTCTGAGGGGGTAGCTCTAATGTGCGCTTTCCCTGTTGTAAGAAGCCATGAGAAGTGGCAGAGCTAAACAGGATTTTGTTGCCTCATCAGTAGCTCAGATGTCAAGGAACAGCTATAATCACCAAACTACATGTCCCGTCCCCCCATCTTACATTTATCACTCGGATGATAAGTTTGTTCTCATCCTGAGGGGCTGTGATTCGCAGTGTATACCAAAAAGGAAATTATAGCCAACATATTGAATTTAATCATGTTCTCTCTTTCAGGGGCATATTTTATTAAACATTTTCATCACTTTCAACCACACATTCATACCTCAACAGATTTATATCTGTAATTAAGAGAATTGTTATTTACCAGCAGAAATAAGGTTGGTAAAAAGACACCTTTCAGCAATATAATTCAAACATCATGAATTATTACCAAGATCAGATTAATAGTATAGTTGTTTCTTTTGCTACAGGTTAGGAATGTTTCTTATGTCAGAAACCTTCAGAAATTGTTCAGAAATTGTGGGCAATAACTATTTGTGTTTGTCCAGTTAAATAAAATCAGATGTATACAGGAAGAAAGTGATCCAAAACCTACATTCAGTAGTGAGAGATTTTTATTTAACAAAGCATCTCTGACAGATGGTGTTTCTAAATTTTGAGTATTAGACGTGTTTTTGAGAGGCCAGTGCACAGCATGATGTCCTGTGGCCACGGCTGGGAGCTGCGCCGCGTTGCCGCTTGCTTTCGCCTGGCTCCCCGGTGCGCTCCCAGCACGTGTGTTGGCGGGATGGACCTGCTCTGCGGCTCCTCCACCCGGACTACCTGTGCTGGGTAGGTGGCTCCTCTAAAAGACAGGTCTGGTTGGGATATCTGGAAGATGTGGGTGGCTTGGAGAAGGAAAAAAAAAAAAAAAGAAAAAAAAGCTATTTATTTTGTATGTTTTGTAAAATATATCTTTCTGTATCATCTCTGTACAGTTTCTTAGTCATTGTCGTATGAAGCTATCGTACAGTTAGAGGAAAATCTATTCCTAGCAGCACCAGCCTTATCAGCAGGTTTGTGATCTCATGAAAGGAAAGGTCATTATTTTGAAAGGATGCGGGGTCCATAAATCCCTGGTGGCTCGGCATTAAGAGGCAGGCAGTGGGAATGCCGTTCATTAATCAAGTCTTTATCAACAATCTGCTTGTTCCCTGGGGACAAAGGGCCGGAAAAGACCCTGAGCACCACATCCAGTAGTGCGGGTACCAGCGGGGCAGGGAATTTATCAAACTCCTCTTTGCTTCTCTTAACTAGTTGTCTCCTTCTCTACTGCTCTTGTAGGAAAGCTGGGTCATCTGGTGGTTAGAAACTTTCCATGCTCTTACCAAAACTAATTTATACTCATTTGTTTCCTAGTAACATTGGCCTTTATTTCACGTGTGACCTCTTCTCTGTGGTCACTTTGGTTACACTATTCCAACTCTCGGGTCTGCTTTTGTAGGCAGACTGATAAATAGCGGCACGATGTTTTCTTTGTTTCATTCCTGTGGACCTTCTTCAGTATGAGACACATTCCTAGCTTTCAGCTGTTTATGAATGTACACGGACTGTATTTGTAGTTTTATCAGTTTTCTCTGTAAGCAAACTAAGGTGAGTTTTTGTTGATGGTTGCTTTTTTCTTTTTGTTTGTTGGGCTTTTTGGCATGCGGTACAAGCAGTCTGGATTAAGGGGACCTATGTACATGTAATTCAGGAGAGTAACTCTGGGGAAACATCAACTGGAGTAAATGGAAAAAGAAAAAAAATGATTTCAGTTGTATTTTAGCCACTTCAGATTGATTTTGAATAATATTTATAAACTTTTCTGTTTTTCATATGTTTGCAAGTTTTATTGCTATAGTTCTAAGTATCTTCGAGATGTGTGAATTAGTGGGTATGTTACTACAATGCAAAAGAGGAACTACATTAGCAAGAAATGAGGTGGTTCCCCAGAGTCCTGTACAGGAAATCTGTGCAAAACCTGGAACTGAGACCAGGGCTCAGGAGGCCCAGAATAACCCTGTAAAATACAGCATTAGGGGCCAGTAACTGGCAACACAAATCTCAGCTGAAGTTTTAAAACTCAATTAGCATGAAGTATGCTGACTGAAATAGGTACTTTTTATGCAAAATGTTCCCTGCTTCTTGTGGAGATGCAGGAGCTTTGCAGTTCTCTCCATACTGCTTTTAGTGGCTGCTAAAAGTGAGAATTTTGTGCAGTTTCAGATTGACCATGAAAATGAGAAATCATTTAGCATACAGCTAACAGCAGCATCAGCAAGAGCTGGACTGATAAAAATGCTCAAAGGTCATCACCGCCTATCTGTTGATGGTTGCAATGCCTTCTGTAAATGCTTTTTGAAGTACTTATTTCAGGACAATGCAAGGCCTCTTGCAGGGTATATGAAATAAGAAATTGTGTGAGAAACTGTGTGTGTTTCATACCTTTAATAAGAAAATAAGATATGATGCAGTAAAAATAGGACTGTTGTCCTAAAGTCTTTAGATCTGAAATTAAAGGTATGTCTTTGTGAGCAATCATAAAATGATTTTATCATGGCACTTCCATCTGAGATTTTTTTTTTTTTACTTCTAAGTTCACCATTGCAGAGACTTAGGGCACAAGTTGCCACTGTGTCATCTAAGAGCTGTGACTGAGGCAGCTGCTCAGCCTGGGCCTCCTGCAGGGCAAAGAGCCAGGTAAAACAGCTCTCTTTCCATAGGGATAGTACTAGGGGACATCTTGCTCTTCTCCTGATTTTTAGACTATATTCGTTAGACATAAAAAGAAAACTTATTTTGATATAGAAATGGAAAATGAACTCCAGAATACCCTGAGCTAGTGAATTGGAGCCTAGTTCTAGTGGGAATTAAGCAGGAGAATTTTCAAGTAATTTATGTTGCATATGCCTTCATAACTTTCACTTCATAAAAACAGGGGAGATGTAAAATGATAATAAAAATACATATTTTGGAAATGGACATTCTCTTTCTTAGCAATAAAAAGCAAAGGTAATTTGCTCCATTTCAAGAAAGATTGTTAGTAGTTACCGTGATTCCAAGCGATGTAGCTTTAATGCTCAACACATCTTCATCTTGTCAACTCTAAAACATCCCTTTGATCTCCATGGGCTGAATCAGGATTCACCTTCAGAATTAATGTCTCCTGGTGCAAGGGAACCTTGCAAACTCCTGTGCTTCCTTCCAGATGAGGAGTGTTTCCTATGGACCTGTGCTCTGCCCACTGCCAATTCTGGAGTTGCAGCATGTTCCTAATGCGAGATGGCTTAAGCCATATGCAGACTGCAAACTCTTATTGGCTTTGTGAAGCAGAGTCGTCCCCTGGGTTAAAGCTTTGGCCTGCTGTAATCAATGACACCAGCTAGGTACCTGTGTTGTTATGGGGCTTCCTAGTGTAATCCGCTTCCTAGTGAAATACTTGAGTGAAAATGGAAAAGCTGAGAAGCAAATGCAAGAAGTAACACAAGAGTGTTCCTTGCCCCCTCCCTCCCTCTCCTTTCCTATGTTTATCATGAAACCAGGGACAGCTGTTTGTTGGCTTGAGCTCGTGAGTGTTGGTTTTTGGTGCTACCCAGTGTGCAGACAAAACTCAGTGCTTCCCATCAGCACTCCTGGACTGGCATTCGTCACCTGGCTTTGTGGAAAAGTGCATTTTAAACTAAGCTTGGATCCCCAAATGCATAAAGAAATCAAATCGCACCAAAAGGGAGCAGTTAACCTCTACAGGTAAAAAGTGTGATTCTGATCTGGATTCATGTCTACCCAACCAGATTTTTTCTTACTAATCTATCGACAGTATTCGAGGATCCCTTCGTGCTGCTGCAGTCTGGTTAGTCGGTCTGCTTTTAATGGAGATGAGGTATATGCAATGTTTACTAATGTCCTGAAGAGCCTCTCAACATCAGAAGTTGTCAAGAGGGAGAAAATAACTTGAAAATCTTCTGAAAACCTTTTCCGCCTCAGGAGAAGGTCAGAAGCAGTTGTAGCAGTATTTTGTGCAACATTTTGAACACTGTCAAATGTAAACCCATTTTAAAACTAGTTTTAAGTTTTCTCATATTTTATCCTGTGCTTTGTTTGCTCCTTTTTTTCTTCTCCAAACTCATTTTTTCCTATTTACTTTGGAAAGAGAATGAGAAGTAAAATGACTGAACAAGAAAAACTAAATACTCAAATAAGGAGGAAGACTTTTTTTTTCTTCAGGGCACTAGTTTTTCTTTGCTTTTGTGGCAGAACTGGAAATTGAGTCCACGTTACCAGTCTCTAGATAGTGCTCTCAAACACCCATCAGCTGTCCTTGCAATTAAATTAATGGTCTGAAATCAGCATACATTCCAGCCTCATTCTTTTAATTTCATTTTCTGTTTCTCTATGCTGAATTGCCTTTAATAAATCATGTTTTTATGAAGCTTTTATTCTTGTCTACTAATGCCAATCTTCAGCCACCTTTTTTATGTGTTTTAACTTAGAGGGTATAACTGGGTAAATTAAATAGACAATTTTAATAGAGAAAACAGACAAGGAATAGAAGAAAACTTCTGAATATTGCAGATAATGCAGGAACAGTATCAGTGTAGGTAATTAAAGGGAAAGAAGAAAAACTCTCCTATTTTATTTCAAAAGTAAATGATGGGAAAACTAGTACTGCTACATGAAGATTATTTTATTTCCCAATAGTAAAAGCTTGTTTATATCTGGGTCAAGAGGAAGAAAAGTTCCAAAAATTAACCAAAGTTTTGAGATGTGGATTTAAACATGTGAGTGAAGCTCAGTGAGAAATACTGACTTGGCACGTGGTGTAATTTTTTTTTTTTTATGGAGTAGTGAATTTGCATTTCATTTTTTTTTCTTTCCCCCAAATACTTAGGGAAACCTTGAGTTCTCATAACCTTCAAGGCCCTTGTGTTGTGGTCCTTCAAAAACCTGCCACAGTTTTTCCTCTTCTATTAGCAGGATTCATATGCATAAATATTTGCTGAATTGAATTTATGACCTACAGGTTATGTATACAAAGATATTTGAGAGACATCTTGCCTTTCAAAGGGAGCCCAGTAACATGCAGTAATGAAGAGCAGGAGGAACAGTGCAGGCTGGGGAGCAGGGCCGCAGCAGCGGAAGGGCAGCTTGCCCTGCCTGGCCAGGCACCTTCTGGGGAGTGGTGAGCTCGGCAATCCTCAGTCCTTTATTAGGAATTAATTAGTTTTCATGGAGTCAGTCGAATTGGAATTATATTGCACCCTAGGAGATAAAAACATAGCACTTCCTTACAGAAGTCTGTGTTTAAAATCAAAATGTAATTTCATTAGCTTTAAGTATTTAGCAATTTGAAACACCATTACAGATGGAGAAAATAAGAAGAGGTGTTTTAAAAGGACTCAAATACCTTACCTCTGCAAATGGATATTAGAGGTCTGACTGCAGCAAGGCTGAAGTGAGGAGGAATGAGCCTGGAGTCTCTGCTCTGAGGTCTGCAACGTGCAGCCCCTGGCAGCCTGTGGCTCCAGTGAACTTGGGTTGGAAACATCCATTTCCCAATTTGCTTTGCTGCATTTCAGCGCCACTGCATGTGGATCGTAAGAACTGTGGAAAGTGGAAGGTCTACGTCTTGTATTGCTCATAATACCAAATGACTGGATAAAAAAAAGATATCTTTAATGGACCTTCTGGAGAAATACAGCATAAGTCTGGGCAAGTAGTATTCTTTTTGATATGGGTAGAAGTGTCTCCTACTCCTGCAACTCTGATGTCTTTCAAACCAACATGTGTCTTGTTTCTTCTCTGATTAGCCTCTGCTGCAGTGATACCTTGCTTGTAAGGGATCTTGTTTGGTGTTGCTAGCGGGGTCTGCTAGCAGCCCATCTTTCAAAGGGCCAGGTTTTTAAAGACATTCAGTGAATCTCACCTGATTGTAAGGATAAAGGGTGATGTACAGAGATGTTTGAAAGCATCTACATGCCCTAATGCCCCTGCTTTGCAAGGAGTGTCGTACCAGGTGACATATAGAGATATTTGAAAGCACCTACATTCCTAATGGCCCTGCTTTGGAAGGAGTGTCTGTGCGGGTCCCTCCCCTGTGGTGCCTAGCTGCATGCAGCAGCTTCAGCGTTCCCAGCAAAGCCATCCTGCCTTTCCAGCACCAGGAAGGCAGCTCTGCGCTCCAGTATCACTCGCATGTTTTCCTGTTGTTTCATCACTCTTAATTTTAATCCTTTTGCTCTGTGGTTATTGCACATCATGCAGCCTGTCAGCTCCTCAGGAGGGTCACAGCTCAGGTCTCACCTGCCCTTAGCTGCAAGTTGTGCAGGAGTCACCTAGGACTAGTCCCTCTTGGCTGCTGCCTTTAGCCTGCTGAGAGGGGCAGCCCCAGCCCTGGCGCTTGCTCTCCAGACCCAGCTCTTCTTCACTTGGAACCTTTGAGCTGCTCTGGCCACGCACCCAAAGNGCTGCCTTTAGCCTGCTGAGAGGGGCAGCCCCAGCCCTGGCGCTTGCTCTCCAGACCCAGCTCTTCACTTGGCACCTTTGAGCTGCTCTGGCCACCCACCCAAAGCTGCCTTTTCTCTCTGGGTATCACGTATTGTTAAGGGATCAGTGTTCAGAGTGCTTGCAGGAGATCTCTAATGTGAATTAGAACCAGAATTTCACTCAGCTGCTTGTAGGCTCTGCCTGGGAACCCAGCTGTTTAACCTGCCTGCCATCGTCTTTTAAAAAGAGAGGCTGTAAGGGAAAGCCCTTAAGATATTCTAAAAATACCAGTAATACCAACCTGAATTTTCACCCGATATTGTATCTTCATTCTTTTGTGGAGGACCTTAAAAAATCAACTTTTTTTTGCCATTCATGAAGCTGTCTTGTGAATATAAATGCTGATACTATTCCTTTATTTCTTTTTTCCTCATTTTCCAAATTTATGTTATCTCCTTTAGAGGGAAAAAAAATACAACTTCTCTCACTTAGCATCCTTTGGGACAGCCACTGTAGATGAAGAGCAAGCAATCAACATGTCAGGATAAAATTAGATTGCCACAGAGTACAAGGTTTGATCCAATATTTATATTAGATTTGGTTTTCAGCTGTGCACGTCACAATAAAATAATATTTCTTGAAGCTCTTCAGCATGAAACAGTTCTAAAAACATGTAATGCTTTATATCTGCACAAAGATTGGGAAAAGTCTTGGGAGTTTAGGCATTTTACACTATTATTTCAATATTAATTTGTATTTAGAATTAAGAAATTGCTTTAGAAAAGGACATTTTTTGTGAGTTTTCATGCTTCACAATCATGTCATATCCATATTTAACATTTAGCAGTGTCTGAGTTAGCAGTGAGAGTGCCTGCAGTTGCATTTTATTGGGCACAGGAGTGTTTTTCTTAAGCAAATCTCCCAGCTGTCTCCAAGCTTTGGTTTATAGTGTGCAGTGGTTTTGGAGGTACCAGCATGGATTCCTTTGGGTTAAATAATGTGGGTGACGTGCTCCAGGAGCAGCCCCAGTGCACCTGAAGACCACGTGCTGCGGATGAGGGGTCTTGGAGCAGGATTTTCACTCTGTGGCCAGGTCTCCCTGTGCCACCCTGCCCGTTGTCAGCAGCAAGGCCAGCACTGAGAGCACAGCAAGCTGCTTGGTGTCCCTATGGCTGTTTGCACATAAGGCATTGACTTTTTTCCCAACAAAATGCTATAATAATTTAAAGAAATAATAATATTGTCTTCCTTTTATCAGAAAAAAAGTAGTGCTGCACTGGTAAGACAAAGGCATGGGTTTAAGCCGGTTGAGAATAAAACCCATTTTCTCCTACATGTAAAAATACTGCTAAACATACTTTTACCCTCGAGTGTTCACCCTCTAGTCTCTTCGTAGCACTTGTGGCCCAGTTCATTTTCTGCTCAAGGGATTTAAACTGGTTTTGGATTCAGAGGCAGGATTGAGACTCTGCACAAATGCCCTCTGTCCTTGCATTATTTAATTCTTAAGACCTGCTCTCACTGTTCTGTCAATAGCTTTCAAATTGATGGTCCAAACTTTTAAATTAATGGGTTTTCATTGACTTCAGCGGAAGCAGATCAGCTTCTGGACTGTCAGCCCACTCAGCCATCCTCATCAGCACTAACCCAAAAGCGGTTCCTGCCACTAACCAGCCCGGCACCTGTGAGTGCAGAGTGTGAAGTCGTGTCATTCTCATCTCATTAAATTAGCCATATCTGACCTGTTGCTCCTGACAGAAAGATTTTAACAACAGAATTTTTGGTTTTGTTCTGCAGTAACTCCAAGTTATTTTAGGTTCCTTTCCATATCAATTTGACTCAAGCAGCCTGTCCAGGAAGTTTTTATTAGCTTAGGATTTCCTGAGAGACAGAATTTAGCACCTGTGTTTTCCCAAGTGACAAGTGAGATTTGAAAAACCCCATTTCAATAATCATAGTAACAAAACATCCCAAATAAAATAAAATACTGGAATAAATCGTAGGTGAGGAAGACCTTTCAAGTTACTGTAAAATATTTTTTCTATGGGAAGTGCTTGGAAATGACATACTCCAAAAGTGCTAGGCTTTCCTAGCTGTAGGTGAGATGGGGAGCTCAGTGCTTGAGGATCCTGACGCACGTGTTGACTTTTGAAATGTGCTTTCACTTGGCTGGGCCCTGGGAAGAAGCGTTTGGTGTCACCGTGCTGCTCTCTAGCTGCTCTATTGCTTCTCCTTCTCATCTTCCAACCTAGGCCAAACCCTGCGGTCTGCAGGGCAAACCTGCGGTGTGAGTGAGCACCCTGGGTAAGCGGTGTCCTACACTCAGCTCCCTGCACTCAGAGGCCATCCCCATCAGCCTCTGTGATATCGCTGCAAACTAAATGTATCTTAAAGTACTTATGGGCATAACTCCCTCTTTGCCGAAGCAAGTTTAAGATGGATAGGCTGGGGACATTGGAGAATTTAGCATGCTGAAGAATGACCCTGATGCTGACATGCATTGACATAGGGATTTAGTGACCCACAGGGTGACTATTGATGAGGTGAAGCTAAGGAAAAGATTCACCTTCAAGGGGAGCAAAATAGGACATGAAATAGTTATGATCAAGTATCCTAAAAAGAAAGCACTATAGATGTCTAACTCTACATCTGTCAAAGCAAATGAATAAAAGTGAAAGTCTGTAACTTCAAGACATGGTATAGAAATGAATCTGCTGTCATTAGCTGAAGAGACCAAAGCATCAATTGTAGTATCGTATTTTGCCTGAGTTTCCTTGTCAGTGGAAAGCGAGATGAAATGTTGCATTGGTCGGTTGTGCTAGAGAAAGAAATAGGCAGAAAAATTAAGGATAAATGAAACAGATGGGGGAAAACTCAGCATTCCTATAAAAACTGCACAACTATGAAAAGAAAAGGGGGTTTCTGAGGAACACTCGTGATTTGGGCTGAGAAATGCTACCGTGCATCTTGCACCTCTGTAGCCCCTGAAGCTGGGAACGGTTGACAGGGTTACATGAGGTTCTTGTCTTCTGCTTCGTTTTATGCTTAACCTGTATTCCCAGTGCTTCCCTATCAAGGTTTGTTAGGACTTGGTCACAGGTAAGCCAGCTGGAGGCTGCAGGATGTCACAGCCGCTGGCTTGGTGGGATCTCACTGAAATAGCCGGTTGCCCAGAATGAGCTGGTAGCATCACTGTGTGAGGGGTGTACGGCGAGCCCGAGTCTGACCTGCTGTGCAGGTGAATCTGTTCCATAGGCCTGAGGGGTAAACTGCTTGTTTTGTAGGAAATAGGGGGTTTGTAACTAATTAAGAAAAAGAAATTGTATTATAGCATTTATGACTTCCTTTTTTTGGTAGGCCTTTTTTCTATTGAATAGAAGAATAGTGAATATCAAAAAAAAAGATGATTTTAAGTACAGGAAGGTGTGAGAGTACAAACATTGCATTTGGTTATGACATTGTTCATGAGGTCTTCACTGTGATGGGAGCATCTGGCAGGCTCGTTAATGTGGGCAGGTTGTTTCCAAGTAAAATCTTCCAGAACTTTATTTTATAAAGTCTTCTATGATACAATCTACGCCCAGTTATGTACCTGCTATTATTAGCAAAAAAAAAAAAAAAGGAATTTCTGGGCAACAACTACAAAACTATTTAACGTTCCTGTCACTCGAAGACTTTTTCTCTTTACCTCTCACCAATAAATTTCTTTCACTTCTAACGGAAGGAGGAGAGACTGATGATACAAATTTGTATCTTCATCTCATGTGTGAAAGCCACAGAAAGGCTCTGCTGCCCGCGGCCTCTGCTCACACTGGGTGCTCAGGGCTACGGAGAATCTTAAGTTCTTAAAAAATAAGATTATGGAAAGTAAAAATATCTCAAACTGCTCATCTAAAATCAATGGTGTTTTTATTGTAGTCATTCAAAGCCTGTTGACCAGTGGCTCTTCTGTAAACAGGGATAATAATGTCACTTATCCTGGGAAAATAAATGACTGCTTTGAAGCACTCAGACGCTATAGTGATGATCAAGATAGAAGAATCCAGTAAAAAGTTATTATTTCTGACTCAGAGGGTGCGTTGAATGCTGCGTGTGGGAATCTTGGGGACACACGCTGACTGTTGAGGAGAAAGCAATGCACTGAATAACTGCTGATTAAGTGAGCACTATCTATTCTATGAGCTGAATGAGGTAGGGTCTCTGTAGAAAATAAAATAATGTTTAATCATTTAATTAGAGACTACGTCATAACATATGTGCAGAATGGGCTGAAAAAGCCATCATGATTCTGGCATTTTGAATGGTTGATTTTGCCTACTTAATGTTTCTTTTTAAGTAGGCGTTGTGTATTTTTAAGGGAAATACTAAAACAGAAGGCTGAAAGGAGGAGGGTGTCTGCAACTATAACTCAAGAAAAATACTCTCCTATCTTCTCTTTCCTTGCCGTTTGTCTCTGCCTCCAATTTTACCCTGTCGTTTTCTGTTCCCTCTTTGCTGTTCTTCTAGCTCCATCACAGCCTTTGTCCCTCCAGTCTCGCCCTTCACTTACGCCTTGGCTGCTTCCTTGGGGCTTCTCCCCGCTGCGTTTCCTATGAGCGTGGGGAGCAGAGCGTGGCTCCCCGCACGGCCCAGCCCTTGCTGCCGGTGTCTCTGCCAGGACCAGGGCATGTCGTGTGCCTCTGGTTCTCCAGTCTGTATTGGGAGCAAATCCACTGGGAATGGCAGCACTGAAGCTTCATGTGCACCTCTCTTCTGAAGAACAACAAATGGAGTAATGCAACTAGGATGTTGGTATAAATCTTACCATTAGAAGTATTTTTTTAGAACTACTTCTCTCTGAAATAGATTAAATGTTTTTTGTCTAAACTTCTGAAAAAATTAGTCATATACTCTCTGAGTATTTTTACCTACTTCCTTAAGACGTGACAATGTTGAAACAGGTTCTAATGATGGGGAAGAAAAACTCTCTGAGCATCATCAGGAGTTACTCTGCCATCCCAGCCCATTACTTTAACGGTTCTCTGCCCCTTAGAAAATCCAAGCACTGCAGCCAGCTGGGGAGGAAGAGACCTCCGTCCCTCAGTGGAGCAGTTTGTTGTCTGACATTACAAACTATTCCTGTTTAAAAAAAAAGCTGATTAAATTAGAATGATCTTCTAGTGATGTAGATCATCCTTTAGCATTTGAGGGGAATCTTTCAAACACTAAATGAATCAAAATTTTCTTAGGAAATCAGAAATGAAGACAATAGTGTTGAAAAAAAAAAAAAAGATCTCTATGGATTGCAGTGATTTTAAAGAACTGGCTCCAGTGCCCATCTAATACATCTGTCTATTTAAGACATTTGTATCTTAGAGGAACAGCTTTAAAATGTCTTCTGTGTAATTGATTGATCTGTTCCTCTAAAATGCTTGGATGCTTCCAGAGCACTGAGGGCCTGATTGGCTGTGACTGGATGTGACTTTGGTGGGCAGAGTGGGGTGAGTCTTGCAGATGGTCTGGGGGAAAAATACTTCAAAAAATACCTGAAGCCTTCTCCTATGATGAAGAGCGCAGGGGCTTTGTAAACCAAGAGACTTCCTATCTAAAAAGTATGAATTATTCAGAAGAGACCAAAAATCATCCTCAGCAGTAGCAATGCCTTTTCTCTCTTGTGCGCTTTTTTTTTTCTCCAGTCTGATACTCTCTAGAATCTTCCTATGGGACAGTAATTACTCAAAGCCGGGTCTCCCTCGGCACGCAGGGGTGCTGTGCTTCCCAGCACGGTGCTGCTGGTGAGGGGCCCTTCACTCTTTGCTTTCTGTTCTCTCTACAATTAGAGCCATGGGTTTGGGTGCGATACTCCGATTTTCCCTCTCAGCTTTTATTTTCTTTAAAAAGGCATGATTATCATGGTTTTGATTTAAATGGGAAATTTGATCTAGAAAGGCCCAAATGCCAGGAATGCAATAAGACACAAAATGTATTCATTTCAGAAAGTCATTAATTTCAGTCACTTGGCACTATGAAAGCTTGCATCCAATTCTTGTGTTGTGTCTCCCTTTTTTAGACATATGCCATATATTTGGGCATTTCACAACATTTTACTTTCCAAAATATAGCAAGTTTGGCTCTAAAACTGAGTGTCTGTGTTTAGGGGGAAAAAAAGATTTTATTTTAGTTGTTCCTGAAACTCTCTTCCAGAAGGATACAGTCGTGTTTGAAAAAAATAAAATTTAAATGAAGTGGTTGAGACTAAAAGTTTTTGAAAATACTTGCCCAGTTGACCTGCAGGGTCTGTGTATCAGCCTGGTGGTGCTTTAGGTAAGTGGCATCTATTCATCAAATTAATTCAAAATTCACTGCATAGACTTACAGTGTGACTTTTTTTCTTTTTTATTACTATTATCAAATATTATGTTTCCAAGTATGTTAAGATCCTAAAATGAAAGGTAGATACATAATAGTGTGAAATACTATAAAAATGAGAGCATTTGCTGTGACTGCACATTCATATTGCCTGTTATCACTGATCTTTTAGAGATGCGTCTGGTTCCATAATGCATTTATCTTGAATGAGGGTTCGAGCTTGCTAGCAAGGAGTTGGAGCTCCTTTGCAGGCTGGGTAAGTGCGTATCTGCTCTTATGCCAGCTCATATTACTCTTCATATGCAGGATGAGGATGCACATGAAAAAATATTGATTGATTTAGTTACTCAGGGCTAAATGTCCTGTTCTGCAGTGGGTAGGTACGTAGGCGTATGGGAACAAATGAGGATTATACTGTTAAATCTAGTGCTTAAAAGCATAGAGAAAGGCTCCAGCCCCTGAAATTGGTCTGTATTCTGGTGCTTTATTGAGCATCTGTCAGCTTTACTTCTGGTCCAAGGAAGGTCTCCCCGTGACTTGGCACCACAGAGTTTTTATGCTGTGTGAACTGTGCGCCCCATCCCAGGCATGACATCTGCCAGCACCGCAGTGACCTGCTTCAGAAGCAGAGGGGCAGATCTGCAGAAAACCTTTTAGTGAAGGTCTTGGGCTAATCACCACATGTAATAGATTGGCCTCAACTCAGGGCATAAGGTTTTATATTCCTTCCAGAGCCTTTTTCAAGTGTTATCAGCCTGTGCGTAGGAAGCAGGACCCAGGAGATGACTGAAAATGAAAAATAACTTGATATGTGTAAATCTGTGAATCTTCACAAGCATCACAAATAGATGAATGTTTCTCTAGGCAGTAGTTGAGGTCAACTCTTTCAGTTGAACTGCTCTGTCCACTTATTTTATATGTCATCACAAAGCGTTGCAACACAGAACCAGGCCCAGACACTTAGTGTTTTAACTCAAAGTATTCATTGACTACTTTTGTTTGGGAACAATCCAAAACACTGATTTTGTATTTTTTAATGTGATATTGCACCTTATATAATGTAATATTTAGCAAGAAGCCTCATCCTGTTATATCCTTCAAGAGAGTTTGCTCTCTTCCCCAGTTGCCTGCAAGCCAGAGCCATGCTGCCACTGTGGCTTTGTAAACAGCTACTCTAAAACACTGAGCAAAGGATCA
This sequence comes from Crypturellus undulatus, assembly GCA_013389825.1. Lineage (NCBI taxonomy): Eukaryota > Metazoa > Chordata > Aves > Tinamiformes > Tinamidae > Crypturellus > Crypturellus undulatus. Next base: position 250,937 of record VWPW01031463.1, on the reverse strand, counting down.
CAGAGTATTTTACTGGCCAATGCTCCAAAAATTCATTATTTTCTGAATGCCAGATAAGCAGGAGCTCTGGCTGCTATCCCAACCCTGACTTCACCCAACAAATGAATCACTTGTACCATGTCCATTACAGTTGTTCAAAATGACCTCCAACTGTGCTTGGTAGTGTCATGCTACATTACTAAAATCTGAAATATGGTTTTATTTCTCTTTTCTGGTATTTTACAGTTCTTTGTTTAGCTTCCACTGGTCTGGAGTAACATGATTTTCTGTTCCCTCTGCCAGTTGCGCACATAAAAATGATACTAATGTCTAATTATACTGTATCTTTGAAAGTAGATGTGAGTAAGATCCTCATGCGATGGCGATCGCATAGCTTCACTGAAGAATGCCAGCTATGATTTCTTTTTGGCAATTTCTTTGCTTATCCGATAGAAATTTGGCTGAATCCATAATCTTGTTTGACAGGCAAGTAAGAAAATATTTTTGGATATGCTTTTGGATGTATTTAACCACTAGCTGTTTACTTCTAAACAAATTATCTTGCTACAGAAGATCAGGCTAGGATTTTCTTTTTTTCTCTGAAATTAAGTCCATCACTATCTAATACCAGCTTTGTCTACATCTTCCTTTTATATGGAAATTATCGCTGATGTACTTTAAGCTGTAAGTTACAGATGGAAAGGAGGGATGAAAACAGTTGACTGGCCCTGCACTTTGTCTAGTTAAAACGGGCTAACAGAATGAGGGCCCTGTATGAAAAAGTAGACTTTGCAGCAGCCGGTGTTCTCCCCGGCAGCAGCGTTGAGCTATGCCTTGGGTAAGGCCTTCACATATGGACATTGTGCTCCCGTTGGCCAGTTAATGGAGAGCTCCCCACGCCTGCCGGCCTCCAGAAGGAGCTGCCGCCGTCGCTCTTCCTGGGCGCTGTGGGGCCGAGGGAGCTGCCCCGCGCCGTGCTCGGGGGCCAGGGTGCTCGTCAGGGTTCAGGCAAACTGCCCTCTAGCAGCTGGCGTGGGAGGAAAAACATAACGGCTTCAGTCTCACAACAACTGGTCCGAAATCGGTCCTGCTATGAGCACGGTTCTCCAGGCGTGGAGTTAGGATAGCTAAAGAAAGCATCCCCTGGTACCTGGAAACAGCAAATGACTCGTCTTGCAATTTGATATAGTCCAAAAATGACTAGTTGCGAAGTGAAATGCAAAATGGAGCATTGAAGAGACTTTCCCACTAGTAGGAAAATAAAAACATGCTTCTGTCAGTGTTCTCATTAAGGACATAAAAGGTTCTGTTTTACTGTAATAGCATTGCTTTCTGAGAGCCATTTCGGATTAGAGATACAACTTTAACGTGATTGTGTCCTGTAATTCCAAATGATCACCGAGAGATATAAGAGTGGGTGAGTCTAGTTTTTGAGTGGATATAATCCAATTTTTGCTTGGGAGCTGCTGTTTGAATCCCTTTAACATGTCGCTGTTTTGATGGGTTTTAAGAGATTAGAAGATCTTGGAGTTTTGGTGGGGAACTGGGGTATAGGTGGATGTGCAAGCAGGATTTATAGCCCAGGTCTTAGGCTCATTTTTGATATGCTCATTTTTGTATTCAGTTAGTGTCGCCTCACCTTCAGGGTTCAGCAAGGCAAACCAAAGTGAAATGCTTCCTAGGAGTGAAATATATCTGTGTGACAGATGCACAGGTTATTGGAGTTATTTTCTTGACTGAGAGAACCAGATTGAATGTGGTAGTTGACTGTATGTAGTAGAAGGATATCAGGTACCAAAAAGGTGAGACTAACTAATTATTGGAAAAGTTAAAAAGGCAGGAAATGAAACACTAGAAAACAGAGACCTTTTCAGGTGATGTGTGTTTAAACTAGAACGCCTTAGTATGTGATGTCATTGAAGCCAAGCACTTAGCAAGAGTGGGAGAAGGACTGGGCACTTTTATGGATGTCAAGAATAGCCAGGGTAATGATTAAATATATCAATTTTGATAATGTAATTAGAATAATTTTTCATGCCTCGAGGCTTAAACCAATTTCTATATGAGAGACCAGGATGAGACTTATAGTAGGAACAGATTAAAGACATCTGCATGGTGTGGAGCTCTCGCCCTTTCTTCTGAAGCATCTGCTGCTAATGCACGATGAGCTACTGGGCTGGGACAGGCCTCGGGTCTGCTTTGATCAAGTGTGTCATTTTGGAGTTCTCTTAGGGCATCTGGATTGCAATATATAGACTAATTTTTTAGGTAGCCAGGTGGTGATGAAAAGGAGCATGAAGCAGACAGTAGATGGATATTCTGTAATTTTGAGAGGACAAATATGCTTAATGTAATTGCAGATTTGCCCCCTTCTTCCCCTCCTCCCCCCCAAAAAAAGCTTTCCAAAGGTGGAAAATCCAAGCTTTCCAAATCATGAAGTAGCTTCCTATAAAATAATATGATTTATTAGAAAAGAGTATCTTTATTCATATCCTTTCTGAATCTTGAGCACTTAAGGTGAGCTTGTGTGAACAAACTCTTCTCTGCAACCACAGAGTTAGATTTTCTTTTTATGCTAAAAAAGCTAAGGCTCTCAGAGAGGAATTCTAAGTGAGCAAGAAGTAAATACATGTTGATGTGCTTGCACTTTAACTGTGCAAATGCAGAAGGGAGATGGTAGCTGACATTACCAACTAAGAGTTGAGGAGGTAATTGCCTAAACTGAGCAGCAGCTGAACTAATAAAATGAGTTGAGATGTGTGTGGGCATCAAGGTGGGGGGAAAGGGCTCCTGTTAGGCTTCAGTTTGACTCTGGGGCTGGGCGAGAAGTGGCTTCAAACCTGTGTGGTGGCAGAGCCAGCAGCCACGTCACTGGTGTCGGTGAGAAATTCTCAGTAACCCACAAGCGCCCTGTCCTCTTGAGAGTTTGGGCAGCCCAGCTCTGTGCTCTCCTCGTCCCTGCTCCCCTGCCATGGACACCCCAGGTAGCTGTGTCGGTGTGAGGCTGAGCCAGATTTTCGTGCTTGCAACAGAAAGAAGAGTAGGAGAAATCCCATGCGTTAATTCTTTGTTTTCAGGACAGGCTGGTGGACAAGTGTGGGTTTGCTGGGAGGAATGGCTGTGCTTTTACACAGTGATGAATCATTAAAAAGATAGGCCCTGAGCGATGGCATGAGCTGGATCACAAAGCCCAAACTACCATGAAATGTCCAGGGAACACACTGCAGTTTGGTGCCAAGCCCTCAGATTCTAACTGCTGGAGAACTCCAGCTGTTTGACTGCTTGTGTCCTAGCCCTGCCACTGAATGTTGGACCTGCCGAGTCTGGCCAGTTGTGTCCCCAGTGTCTGGATCCAGAGGTACGTGCACCTGCCTGCTACTGAGTGACCTCTCAACCTCTTTGGTTGTCTGCACTGCAGTAATTCTTGCCATACACAAGTGGAGTCAGAACAACAGTTCAAGGAGGGGAAAATGGTGGAAAAGAGGATAAGAATACAGTTTATAAAACATGAAAGTTTCAAGACATTGAGATGCTTTTGGAAGATGGGTCACAGCCTCCCAGACGGCTCCATTCATGTCTGCTAGACCAGTGTGAAGCAATGTTTGAGTGTTAGGAGACAAAATTTGTCTACGTTTAAAAAGATTTTAAAAATCAGCATTGCATTACTGTGCCTTCACTCAAATGTGCTGGAAAGCAAGCAAGGGTGGTAGCTCTCCCAGGGTGAGCAGAAGCTGGGAACTGTGGTGGGCCCAGGCCCCCTTTGCTGTGTGCACCGTGTGCTCCTGGTCCGCCTTGTGTTGGACAAGTGATGCAGAGCAGCTCTGCTTGGTGGGGTGTTTGTGTAGGAGGTTTGTCTCCAAAAAACATGCTCGGTCTCGCAGGGATTCGTTGGTCAGGAAGAAGTGGCAACAGGTGTTGTTTACTTGGGTATTGCAGTGTGGGGAGGAAGGGAATGAAAATAGGATGATCCATCTATGAGAGACTGGTGCCTAGAACTGAAGGATATCAGAGTGAAGGAAATCAGCCACATTGCTGGGGTTGTGGGAGCAAAGAGTTACAGCCAAGCTCGGCCCCCTCCTCCCTGCCTCCATGGGTATCCATTTTAGTGGCAAGGAGGGGATCTCAGGTGTCAAAATTGGCATTACTCTTGGAAATGTTCTGTGTGTGTGTGGTGCTGGCGCCAAGTGAGTGCCCGTGGGCCCAGGGTTGCTCTGGACTTGGGGTCGTGCCCGAGCTTCGCTGCCCCTGCCTGGCTCTGCTTTGCTGTCAGCACTGGGGTGCAGTGAGAGGAACAGAGAAGTCTGTGTCTTTACAAACAGCGGAGATACTGCAGGAAGCCATGGTGAAGCTACTCAATTTCTTGGCTAAAAAAGGGCTTAGGGTGTCTGAGAAGAAAGGGCAAATAGTGGAAAGAAGGGTCAAATACTTGGGGCACATTTCAACCAGAGGTTTTTAATGCATTGACCCAGAAAGAGTCAGGGAATTTTAGAAGTACTGTTATCCAGGACTAAGAGCTGTGACAATTCCTAGGACTAGTAGGCAATATGTGGCCAGAATGTTGTCTTGTAAAATCTTTCTAACGGGACCTCCAGCTTGCACACACCCTGCCCTTGGATTTCTCACTCCATAATACCCAACCAGGAGATTGGGTCTTGGTCAAAGAGTGGAAAGAAGCACCACTGGTGCCAAGGTAGTGTTGACCATATCAGATATTACTAACCACAGAAACATCGATCAAAACAGCTGAGATGGACTAATCATACTCAAGATTTCCAAAGCACTACAAATCTGGACTTCTAATTGGAGGAAAAGGACGGAAAACCCTGGCTAACTTTCCATAGAAACATAGCTGCATGTGATCCAAAGAACTGAGAATGACATCTCTGGCAGTGATACACACGTCTGTGTTGCTGGCTGGGAGCAGGGCAGGAGACAGAAGTGGTTCTTGACCCCAGAGGAAGAAGTGGCGGGAGTCTTTATTCTGAGGAAGTGCTGGGTCTGTGGGAGTCCAGGAGGGACTGACGATTGGCTGTGAGTGGCCAGCCCTATCAAACCCAGGTGGCTGGTGAGTGACTGAAGTCCACAGAGATATAGAATTTTGGACCAAAGAGGGAACTCCATGGCGAATTCGATATCCACAAAAAGGGATTTATTGCCTAAACCAAACAAGGGAAAGGGATGCGTATATGGGGAAGTGCACCTGTGAACAAGCACTGTCTCTGGGACGTGATTGTCTATGCTGACGTTGTAAACCAATCAGTTGTACCAGCTATCAAGGGAATAGGAAATGAACCCATGTAAAACTCACTGATGGTTCCTGGGTAAGGTGCTGGCATTTTAATTTTTGGGGAGCTGGCTGCGTCAGGGTGTTTGCAGATTAGCGGTTCAAACTCGGGACTATTTGACTGCCAAGCAGGCAACAGCACCATAAGAAATATGTAGCATGGAGATTTCAGTGGGCCTGGCAATACTAAAATGGGACTAGGACCTTCTTCCAAAGTTTCTGATCCAGTACCAACCAGTCAGAGTACAAATGCACCCGGCAGGTAGATGCCAGGTGCCATGGAGGGGCATGGAGATGTGAAGAAGTGCAGGGTATATTGTAGTACGGGAGCCTTTTGATGATGCCCTAAAAGCTGGAGGTACCTGAGCTGGTCTTCTCCCTTGGAAAGGCAGACGACACTTGGACCCTGAAAGGTTGTTATTGGGTTTGTGGATGCATGCATACGGAAGGTTACCTGCAAACTGGACAGGAATGTGTTATGTAAGACACATTAGACCCTTTCTTTTTATTGCCCCAGGTCCAGGGAAACACTTTGGGGGTTAAAGTATATGATTTAATAAGGGAAAAGCAATCAATTGATACTAGTCTAACTGGAAGAAGTGGCCAAAAATGGGGCAGGGATGAGTGGCCACGGGAGCGAATTACACAGCACTTTGGACCAGCAACTTGGAACCCTCATGAAGCAATTTATGGAGCAAGAGAACCAATTTACAATTTAAACAGGATAATTAGATTAGAGGCTGTTCTAGAAATTATAACCAATCAAACAGCCCAGGCTCTCGATCTTTTAGTGGATCAAGCTACTCAGATGAGAAATGTGATTTTCCAGGACTGAATGGTCTTATACTATTTATTAGCAAAGGTGGCAGAGTTTGTGGGAAGTTGAATGAATCCAACTGTTGCTTGAAAATAGATGACAATGGGAAATTGGTAGAGCAAATAACAGAATAAGTAAAAAAAAAAAAAAAAAATGACCCATGTACCAGTTCAAACGTGGAAAGGATGGGAGTGGGGCATGTCTTCCTGGCTACCTGGAGGACCTTGGATTAAGAGAACATTGTTTTTCTTTCTCTGTGCATTGGCTACCTTATTCTTTTTGCTGTGCATGATATCCTGCTTTATGGAGCTCATTCAGCATGTGATCAAGGGAGTGCAGGTGGTAGCCATACCCAGTGACTGGGGAATGGCCATGAAAGTACAGAGGAAGATGCCTCTACAAATAGTTCCAAAACAAAAAAATGGGTCAAGAAGAAAGCATTGAATTGGTGGTGGCTGAGGTTTGTAAAGACAAATACTAAGAAAAAAAAAGTGGAGGACTGAGCAGAACAAAGGAACCGTGTCTTTACAAATAAGGGAGTTAACGAGGGATGTGGAGCACAGGCAGGGAGGCTGTGCAATGTGGATGTAGTTGGTGCTCTTGACCTCGGGGGAGAACAGGAGTGGGTCAGGGGGTTCCTTATGAGTAAATGACCCCAGAATGAACACTGGTAGAGGAGTCACAAGCATAATGAGCTAATGAATATTAACTTTTCCACCCTGGGGAGGCATAAAATCAGTTTAATTAGATATGCAATGTATGACCAGGGAGGGGGAACATACCCAGCAGCAACATATGTTAGGTGGGCTGGGAAGTCTGTAACTTCTGAAGTACCTTGGTCAAGCAGGAAAAGGAGAGGGCGCACCTCGTTTGGGAAATTTTATTACGATAAAAGGAGGCTGCATCCTCCAGGAATTTGTGACACCCCATAGGGGTAAGCCCTGGTGGCCTTTCTGTTCATTCGGTAAGGTCTGAGGACTCCGCTGGGGACATTTGGTTCTTGACAGCGAGATTTTTCCACGCGCTGGGTCTGTCGCGGGCCGAGGGGGCAGCCCAGGCTCGCGGGGAGGCAGCTGGGGGCGGCGGATCCTTGCCGACCAGGGCTCTCCTCGCCGTGCGGGGATGCTGCGGGGCGCAGGCTGCTGCGGCCGCCGTGCGGGGGCACCGGGCAGGGCCCTTGGCCGGGCCGGGCGGCTGCCGGTCCCGGGTCGGAGGGGCCTAAGGCCGCCGGGGCCGTCCCACCGCTGCCGCCGCGCGCGGCCGCCCGGGCCGCATCCGTGCGTAACGGCGGAGCGCGGCGCGGGGAGGAGGCAGCGGGCGGGAGGTGGGGAGAGCGGGAGGCGGAGAGGAGCCGGGCGACCATTTAAAGCGGTAGGAGCGGCGCGGCGCCCCAGTGCTGCGCGCAGGGCTCCGCGGCGGAGGCAGCCGCAGCGCGGGCGGGCGCTGCCCCGGCCCTGCCGCCGCCCCGCCCGGCGGTATGAAGGCGCGGGGGAGCCCCGGCACCATGCTCCGCATGGGCGGGCTGCTCCGGCTCCTCACTTTGGTGAAGTTGCCCTGCTGCCTGCTCGAGTTGCTGCTCTCCGAGGCGGCGCGCGGGCAGGAGATGTACGCGCCGCACTCCATCCGCCTTGAGGGGGACATCACCCTGGGCGGCCTTTTCCCCGTGCACGCCAAGGGGTTCCTGGGCGTGCCGTGCGGGGACATCAAGAAGGAGAACGGCATCCACAGGCTGGAAGCGATGCTCTACGCGCTCGACCAGATCAACAGCGATCCGGACCTGCTGCCCAATGTCACGCTGGGCGCTCGCATCCTGGACACCTGCTCCCGGGACACGTACGCCCTGGAGCAGTCGCTCACGTTCGTGCAGGCGCTCATCCAGAAGGACACCTCCGACGTGCGCTGCACCAACGGCGAGCCGCCCGTCTTCGTCAAGCCCGAAAAAGTAGTCGGTGTGATCGGGGCGTCGGGGAGCTCCGTGTCCATTATGGTGGCCAACATCCTCCGGCTCTTCCAGGTGGGTCCGTGCTCCGTGCCCGCGGCGGGGCGAGCGGCGGCCCCGGCCCCCCCGCCCCTACGGATGCTCCCTCGCAGCCGGCTCCGCTTCGGCGCGTCCTCCTTCCCCCAGAGCCCGTCACGCTGCGGATGCATCGCCCGTTCGCGAGCAGCATCCCGGGCACGGGAGGAGAGTGGGCTGTGCGGGAGGGCCGAGGCTTGTGCGCGCAGGAGGCGCCTGGGGCGCAGCACTGCTCGGCGGGGCCGGCTCAGCGGCTCCCCCGACCGTCCCTCTCCGTGCCGGGCAGCGCGGAGACCACGCTGGGGAGCGGCGGGGCCGGGGCCGCTCTGCGCCCCTCGAGGCGCAGGCAGAGCGTCAGCGGGGCAAAAGTCCCCGTCCCGAGCGCTCAGCAGCCGCTCTGCGCGGGGCTGCGCCCCCGAACGCGCAGTCCCCGCAGCCGCGGCGCCGTCCGGCCGCGCAGAGCAGCGCGGGG
>VWPW01031463.1:217765-238017 GCA_013389825.1 Crypturellus undulatus | reverse complement strand
TCTCTCTCTTCCTTTCTCCTCTTTCTTCTCTCTTCCTTTCTCCTCTTTCTTCTCTCTTCCTTTCTCCTCTTTCTTCTCTCTTCCTTTCTCCTCTTTCTTCTCTCTTCCTTTCTCCTCTTTCTTCTCTCTTCCTTTCTCCTCTTTCTTCTCTCTTGCTTGTTTGCTTGTTTGAAGTCTCTTGCAGGGAGTATGTGAAATGGGCCCTGAGATCTCCATTTGTATAGGATCTGGCTGCAAAGTGAGAGGTTCGTGTTCCAGTGCTTCCTGCCAGGCTCAGGATGGCAAGATGATTGATACTGAATGGCCACTGTCATGTAGTACAGTGCCCCTTCCAGTGGGGAGCGATGGGTTGTACTTCTACTGGGAGCCTGACATCCAATTTAGGCTTTTTTTTTTTTTTTTGTCATGCAATATAATGTTTTTGAACTCATCAGTTGACTGCATTTTCCTTTTTTATATTTTAGTAAGACAATGTATGTTAATAAATGGAGCAATGATATATCTTTAAAACCTGTTTCATCTTTCGAGTGGATTCATATAGAGTTTACAGAAAGGCTGAAAATAGGAAATAGAGTACACCTGAGTTCTTTGGCACCTCTCTTGCATTTCTCAGCAAGCTGTAATTTTTAGCAGTCCCTAAATATTTGTGCTTGTTGTTACTGTTGCACTTCATATGCTTCAGCAAGCTGATCCATGCAGTTTTACTGTGGTGTTGTTAATATATTGCTACATTTAATATATGTGGAATCTTATTTCCCCTGCATAAACCAAAAGTAAATGAAAATCCAAGCTTCAAAGAGTTCAAACGCTTACATGTGGAGTTAGTAATGGGAGGCTGGAGGTGCTGTGAATGTATTTTTATGCAGTATTTTGGAGGTAACATTTATTTTCTTGACAAGGCAAAGAAGTTCTTTATCTGTTCTTTATCTGTTTTAAGTATATCTCTGTGGGCCTTGGGTAGAAGAGAGTGTACAGGGTCATTTGGAAGAAGAAGGTTCTGCCAGGAGGGGATGGTTGTGCATGGAGAGGAGAAGGCGGGCAGTGCTCACGCAAGGGGAGGCTGAGCAGGTAATGGGGGCTGGCATGAGGGGCAGCACATGGGGGTGTCGGGCTGCGCCAGCCTCTGTGGTGAAAGCAAATATTCAGCAAGCACATTTGTGCAATTCCACTTATTTCTTTGAACTGAAATAAGGTGACCTCTTTGGAATGACAAATGGAGGGATCATTTCAAGGCATTATTTTTTATGAAAGAAATATTGATCGAGTTTTGAATCTCGTAAAGCTAATACTGTAAAACTACATGTACTGTATTCTGTATTTTATTCTATTAAATGAGTTTTGCTTGGAGGCATTAAAACCATCCAGCGTAATACTCCGTATCATAATATCAGATGTTGTTATTTCTATTTATAGTGATATTCAGATTAATCTCAATGAATGACAATGGTGACTGTCTCAGACATAGGATGATGATGAATTTTATCATAATATTGGAAGATGTGAAGCATGTAATTAAGGCCGCTTGGATAGTACGGTATCCGATACAGTCAGATCATTAGTGTGCTGGAAGGGGTATCCAGACAAAGAACATTCTGAAGCCAAACAAGTCCTGCACCACTCACAAACCCTGTCGCCGCCGAGCTGCTGCCTGTACTATGTGTTGTACTTCACTGGGAGGAGAGGCTTAGAATGGCAGGAACTAACATGTAAGAGTGGTGGAAGAGCTCCTCTTGGCAGACCTGTGCTCCTGTGCAAGCTTTACCTGCTGCGGCGTCCCTGGGTCATGGGAGGCAGCACAGCAGCACCATGCAGGTGGCCCAGCCAAAGGTCACCCAGCTTGGGCTGCCGTGACCTTTTTTTTTTTTTTTTTTTTTGTAAGTTGGGGGCTGCAGAGCACGGTGGAGCTTGCATGGAGTTGGATGCCGAGGCTCTCGTGTGTGGTGCTTTATCACTGAGGACACCCCTGTGAGGGCTGCGGGGCTGTAAGGGACTGTTGGTTCCGAGTGAGTCGGACGGCCGGGTGGCCCGGGGGCAGGTTTGAGGTCTGGCTCGTGCTCCCGCGGATAGAGCAGTTCGACTGATGACGTTTGACAACTGATGTTACTTTTCCAGATAAATCTACACTCTAGGAGTCTTGTCCAGCTTCTCTGATGAAATTTAGCTTGTATTTGGGTAAGAGGTGCTTGTGCTGTGTCATTTTGGGATGTTCTGAGCAAGCCATTAGCATGCTGTTTGAAGGGGTGCGCTGCAGAGTATGTATCCTCTTAGTCTGTGGCTGAAATGCAGGCCAGAGCCTTACGCTGGAGTATTTTTAAAGGAACTTGGCAAGCCTGCCATGAAGTGCTCCTTATTGGAGGTTGCCTTCCTTCTGTGCGGAGGTGGGGTGAGGCGCTTGGCCTCTTGTTCGGATGGGAAGAGAGCATGGCTGTGGGCGCTGTGTGGGGTGCACGCTCCCTTGCGCTGCCTGTAGCCGAGGTAGTGCCAGGTATCTTGTTCTTGTGCAAAGCTGCGGACACAGACTGATCCCCCAAGCAGGGCACTGCTGAGTGCTCTGGGAGCAGCTGGGCCAGGCTTGGGACCTGCTGCGTGCGGCAGTGCCAGGCAGTGGCACTGGTGCGCCAGGGATAGCTCCTGCGAGGCTGGCATGGCCGCTCCGCGCTACCCAGGGGCACATGGGCTCAAGCAACTTCACGACTTCCAGTTCAAAGGCCAGATTGTCCGACCAGGGCTTGGGGAGGCCCCAGAGCTGTGTCGCCTGCCGCAGGTACCTGCTTGGATCTTGTCCTTACAGTTTTACAAATGTTTTTCACTTTTCACTTCTGAGTCTTACACTTGCTGACAAAGCCAAAACCTTAAGCTGTGGTTGTCCTGAAAAATGACTGTGATCCAGGTTCTTCTCAGATGGGTTGGTCTAAATCTGTATCTGCACTTCCTTCCTTAGAGGTTTCTCATTTCTACGGCTGCTAGCAGGATTTGAAGAGCAAGCCAGGACCGCTCAGGGTGCTGCAGTCCCAGGGGCCTTGGTGGTATGAGTCCTGTGGAGTGGCCGACCATCCCTTGTCAGGCAGAGCTAAGGTGACCTGAAGGAGAGGCTGGCTTCTGGTTTGTCTTTAAACACCGCTTGTCACTGGAAACACCAAAAAAGTTGATTGCAGGGTCGTTAGCTATATTTTGCAGGGATAGCTGGAAAGGTATCAGTTTTATTCGTAATTTCTACACTTGAAATATTGTTCGAGGTGCAGAAGCACATATAGATCCCCACATGGGCTGTCGGTAGCAGCTGTTTATTGTTTTCATGACCAACAGCATTAAACCTAAGTTTTCTTAAAAGGTTGCAACTAAATACATAGGACTATAAATCCAAAGATCATAGACCATGTACACAAACTTGTCTTCCTGCACTTTTCCAACATTCTTTCTGAAAACACTAGTGTTAGACAGTAGTGAGAAGGCTGCAAGCTGGGAGGAGATTGACCTGATAGGCGCTGACAGCTTCCAGCTTCCCGCTGTCAGGGTGCGAGGCTGCCGCCTTCTGCAACCGCAGGCTCCAACTGGCTGCTAAGCGCTGGTGCCTTTGGCCCCGCTTGCCTGTTAGGAGATTGTGGAAAAGATAGGAAGATCTTACATACCTGTGACTTAGTTTTTGCCCATGAGTCTGGACCCTAAGGGTGAGAGCGTTGCAGTCAGCAGCATTGGAAAGTGCCCTTGTGTGGCAGTGAGCGCCAGCCTCCCGCTTCCACCCTTGGCCTACCTGTCTCTTCCCTGTGGTTTCCCGTGCCAGAGATCCTGACCACGGGTCCCGCCACATTTCTCATCTTCACTCCCTGCTCTCCCGGTTTGTTGTGAGTCACAGGTCTGAGGTGGGATTAGTGTATCCAGGCTATTCCTAGCAGACACTTTGTTAGCTTGCTTTCATAAACTTGTAGCACAGAATATCCTCCATCCCCATGCAAGACTGTTTTTCTTCCATTAATAACCAGCTTTTATCTTCTTCATTGGAATTTTTTCTGTTTTCTCTTTGACTGTAATACTTCTACAGCATGCAGTGAGACCTTAGTGCAGCACAAGATGCAGTAGGTGTCTTCCCAGAGCAAGGTTCTGTTCTAGACGTTGGATGTCAAAACCAGAGACTTCAAAATGCTCCAATGCGCAAGGTGTGCGCTGCTCGCATGAGCCCTCCGGGGCCCTGCGAGGCTCCACCTCTACAGGCTTCGGGCCCTGGTGGTAGCCAAAATGCTGATGAGTCAAGATGAGAAGCTCTGGTCAAGTCGGTCACACTGTAGCTGTGCATTTCCAATCCGGATTTCCTCTATGTTAAATAAATAGCTTTCACTGAAATTTTTCCAAATGAAAAAAATAATAAAATCCAGATTGGCTTTAGCACTGCCTGTGATGGGCTCTAGAGAGACCAGAGGGGCTGACAGTCTCTGAAGTCTTGACACCAACATCTACTGGGAGCAAAATGCTTCGGTTTAGATCTTGGTGCCTCCCAAGTTGTTTTCTCTGCTGCCATTTTAGAAGTTGCTCAGAAGAACTGTCTGCAAACTCACATGCAGAAGGTTTTCTGATAAATTTATTATTTCATAAATATTTTATTAACAGTAATTATGCATTCATCAGAATGGAGATTTGTTTCAGTGTCATTAAATTCAGCTTCATAATTATATGCATGGTATTTTTGCACACAATACAAACTCGGGGCAATTCCTCTGTAAATGCAGCGCACCACTTGGTGACACAGACGTAGTTTACAGCTTTTCAGGATTTTTGTCTCTAGATATTAGCATATTCAATATACCGAAAAGAGTGGGATGGCAGGAAATCTTTTGAATGAGAGTGGAGGATTTGGGCCTCGAGAACTGCAGGCAGCTCTGTGTGACGGCAGAGGAGAGCGGAGCCGCTCCGTAAGGGAGCAGTGATCTGACTGGCATCGTGGGCCGCTGGAAGTGTCGGGTTGGCCACCAGAGCCCCACAGGGTGCCCGTCCCGCAGCAGGACTTGCCCCTGCCAATGTCCCTGAAATGGGGGCAAAACTCCGTTCCAGTGCTGACACAGAGACTGATGGTAGTGTTAAAAGTTGTGGTGTTGCTGAGGAAAGCTCGAGAATGCAGCCGGGCCAGCAAATTCCCTTTTCCCTGAGTGTGTGGACCTTTCTCTTGGGAGAGCCCTGTGTTCCCTTGTGTCCTTGTCCTCTTGGGTGACACCTCTGACTTGCTCTAAGCATAGCCAACATAGTCTTCTCAACCATGTTGTCAGGCAGCATGAATGGTTAATCCCAGTAACACAAGATTCCATTTAATATTAAAAACTGCTTAAATCCTGACCTGCTTTGTGCTTGTACTGGTTAAAGCTGGCGTTTTCTCTTGGCTTGCATGAGCACTGGGAAAGAGGTGCAGAGGTATGTCTTCTAATTTAAAAGGAAAACAAAAAATCATGTGTTCCATGATGAACTGGGCTGATGACAGATGTTGATCAATAGCTTTGAATCGTGACCTTGTGCCCCGCATATCCCATTGGTTAATTTCCATATTTTAAAAAAAGCAAATTCATTGAATTCCATGTATCAACCTAGATCTTGTCATCAATGTCAAGGAGAAGGGCTTAGGGTTCACTGTGCTACATTCCCCACTAATTTCCCAGTCTCCAGCCTTTAATGCTGGAATTTTCTTTGACGCTCAGGTCCGTGAGGACCCTGTGGGCAGCACTGCGTGTGCTGGTGCTGTGTGTCCAGTCTCTGCTGCTGCTCTCTGTAGTGCTTTGAAGTTCAAAGCCAGCATTTCTGCTGATGCAACCAAACAGTTTGTGCTGCTTCCTCATCCTGCAGTCGTTCCCTTTGCATTTAAAAGGTACTTGCTGAAGATGTCTGTCTGGAGTATTATTTATGTCACCCTCCTGATTTCTTTGCCCACCTCTTGTTTTCCCTAGTGTGAAGTTTGAGTTTTGTACCCTTATGCCCAAGAGCAGCCTCACAGCTTGCCCACTCCGCGTGCCTTGCCTGATCTTTAGTCATTCTGCACCTTCCCCCTCCACCCTTTCTTCTTCTTGCTCTGGAAGCCTTCAGCTTTTTCTCCTCTTGGCACATGCCTTAGTGCTTGAGCGCCCACGCGGAGGTCACCTATCCCCACAGCTCACTTCACTCCTCTGCCAAATCCTCTGTGCCAGCATCTTGCTGAGCAACGCCAACCGAGTCGTGATTAAAAGGGATAACGGCATAGCTGTTCTTATTTACTTAATTTAGAAAAGTGAATCCTGTATGAGTGGGGTCAGATCCCAGTTGAGGGGTGGAAGTGGAGCTCTGGCAGCTTTGGCTACCCACTCTGTGTTTTTGGTCTAGGTTTTTCTTTCCTTTGAAAGCTGATACGCTCCCCAGTTACCACCTTGTCTGTGCTTAGCAGTGCTCAGCACATGGTAGTTTCTCATGACATGCATAATAAAGAGATTAAAATGAAACAGCAAGATACAGATGAACCTCATGAAGAGTAATAAACATGGTTGCTATCTTGAATCAGGCTGCAGGTTATAAGAGTGTGGGGAACTTCACCACCACTTGAGCTCTGATTGAGCGCGTGCCTTGCTGCCATGTGGAAAAGAGCAAGTGGCTGCGGCTGTGTCTTTTCCGTGCCGATCGCATCGAGATGGAATCCTATTAGGGAGGATCAACACCAAATCCTGTTAATAAAAAATAGCAGGGACCTAATCAAAACTTAAAGGGAAACTGTCAATGCAGACTTGACTGGAAGTTGTTGTTATTTTAAGAATAAATGCAAGTGCCGGTACAGATGCTTTCATACGGTAGTTTTTCATAGGGTGGTTTCACACAGTTGCTTGCCTGTAGTGGGAATGTCCAAGCTTGTGCTGCGTAATGATCCTGAGAAGGAAAAGGAATTAGGTGGCGTCGCTGGTCGTGGTAGCGTTTCTGTGTGACCGCAGTGCGCAAAATACCCAAGTGTCTCCAGTGTGAAGGGCACTGCCTCCTCAAGATGGTTTTTAGTGGTGTGCACCATTATCCTGGCAAAGGGGTTCGGAGGTAGCAAGGCATAGTTAGGTGTCTCACTCCCTGGCAGCTCCAAGGCGGTTGAGAGCCGTGTGCTTGTGTGAATACTTGAGAACATTTCCCATAATATAGGGCTTGTTTCACAGGTAGGGATTTGTATACTGTATGGGATTTTTTAAGTTGACACTAAAAATTAATTTTCCATCTGCCTCTGGCAACCCTGATGGTATCAAACCCTCAGGAGTTTCACTTGTTTTTACTTTGTTAGGTAAATTAGATGTGCAGAAACGGAGAAATAACTTGATTTCTTCAAACCTGTGGAAGATCTCCAGGAATGCTGTAAAGTGGCCTTGGTAGCGGTGGAGGGTTGTTCCATGGGGCCACTTGGAGAGTGGCTCCAGCCCATTTAAAGGTAGCTTTCCATCACAAAACACTTTTTTTCTTTTTTTTTTTTTTTTTTTTTTTGGTAAACTGTGAAGGGCACTAAATCCATGAGGCAATGAATGAAATCACAAATACATTTTTTTTTTCCTCACTTGTGATGAAAATATTTTGATAGAGCAGCAGATCATCACAAAAAAAAATGTAGTGCTTATTTTCTCAGAAGGAATCTTCTTGTGTTTCATAAGAAAATAAATACCTCCAAGCACAAAAGCACAGAAGAATGAGGGTGATAACCCTTGCCTAAAACTGCCTGCTTGAGATAAGCAAAACTTCTACAGTTCTGTTTAAGAAATCCATCTGTTGGTGGACTAAATATTGCTTATTAAAATGTGCAATATATCACCATGGTTATGATATGGGAAATAATTTCCATATTTGTTTTTGAGTGTGAATTTATTTTTTCTGTAACCAGACACTTTATATTTAAACGTGTAATGACCCTCACCTGAATATTGTAACTCAGGAGCTGATTCCTGCCCCAAACCATTATCCCCTCCCTGTGAAAAGGCCCCATGCAGAATTAGAGCAAGGCCTTCAGCTGTGGTGCTGGAGCCTGTCCCTGGAGCAGGTTTGGCTAATAAGATCTCTTTTATATGTGAATAAGCAAATAAAGGCAGCAGCAAATTAGCTACAGTATATAATAAATTTAAACTATGAAAGAAGTTGGAACAGTTTATCAAAAATATTACCTATTCCATAACATGAACTAGCTGATTTTAACTTTACACCGCAAATTATTCTTATATGTATATCTTTACCTGGTGGCTCATTTATGCATATTGCTTTGTTGCTTCTTTTGCTACCTTTTGAAATTGATTTTTTTTTTTTTTAGAAATAGATGTGTGTGCTTCTCCCTCATTCCTTCCCTCTGCCTTCCAGCTCCTACGCAGTCTGGAAAATTGATCTGACAGTAGATCCTAATCTCCAGGGTGAATTTTAGATAGGATGCTCTGTAGTTCTTAAATGAAATTTTTCTTTACATGCCATTATAAAGGTATCATTGACCTAACTAAACGAGCAAACTCTTCTTTCTGTCTTTCATACTACTTGTGGGAAGTGCATTAAATCTGATCACTTAAATTGTAATAAATAGAGTATATATTAAAAACAAAAATAATGAGGTATGGTTTAAACACAGAGCCAGAAAAAAACCACAATCTTTCTCAATTTAATTGTGTTCGTACTGTTCATGAATCTTATTGTCATGTTTGTTGACAGAGATTTTTTTTGAATGTGTTCCACAAAGACAAATGAGAAATGCCAGTTACTTAATGAAAAAAATTGTACCAAGATTTGTGCTGCTTTGCTTCTCCATCTTGTGCTTTGTCTTATACCTGGTTTCCTGGAAGCTTCTGTGTGGAATTTGAGTTTGCTGAGACACAAAATGGAGCCTGTTGGTCATGGATTGGAGTGTGAGGACAACAGGAATGCAGTGTGTGGCATCCGATAGGCGGGGATAGCCAAGGCTGGTAAGCACAAGCCAAGTACATCTTCCATTTATACCATTTCCATTTTCACCCATCTGTGTCTTAAAGCCTTGCTCTCTGGTGCCCAGGGAATCTCTTTTGGCCCTTAGACTCATTTTAAGGCAACTTTGTGCAGAAGAGGAGGTCACAGCACTGCAGGAGGACCTGGGTCTGCAGTGGGTCTCTTGGAGCAGAACCTGTCTCTGTATTTCCTTGCAGTTGGCTTTGAAGGGGCTCTCTGGAGCTTTTCAAACTTGCTTACTGTCAGAATAGCAAAAAAAAAAAAAAAAAAAAATAGTTTGTTTGCTGTCCAGGTGTTTTTCCCCTTGGTCTCCCAGCTCACACATAAATTAAGTGAAACATGGTACAATTGACATCTGCTTTCCTTAACAGTTGGCACAGTGTAATATGTACTATTAAACCTGAATTTTCTGACAGTTGCAAAGCTCACTAAGTTCTCTGGATTTTTTTTAAAGGAATACTGCTCATCTTAATTTCAGGCATCACTGATTTTAAAAAAATATATATTTGGAAGATATTGTTTCTTTATTTTTGACTTAGAAAATATACCCTGTCATAGAAATCAGGGTGTAACTTAACAGCATTTCTGTGCATTATATCAAATTCTCCAGCATCAGGAATATTCTTTCTTTACTCGTATCTGTAGACCGATCCAGCGAGGCTCGGACCTCAGCTGGAGCATATATCTGCCAGTGGAATACTTAAAATGTAAAACTGCACGTAGAAAGTGCGTGAGCAGCCAGGCATCCTGGTGGGACTGTTCAGCAGAAAATGACAGCAAGCGGCGATACCTGAGGCTGGTCATCATCTTTTGCTACCAGTAAATACCCAACTCAACATTTTCTTCTACAGTTTGGAAAGAGATGTATTCTGCCAGTAGTCGGATAAAGTGAAGTTTCTTCTAATGCAGAAGAAAATCCTGTCCACTTCTAATATGGATTAGCTCCTGGCTGCCACAGCTGGTAACTTTTTAGCATGATTGTTTTGGAGAACTTCAGCTGATCTGGAGAACACAGAGATGTTCGTGTTGGGATTAAATATGAACACTACGAATGGTTTTGGTCAGATGGAAATGCTACAGTTGCTGAGTACACAGTGGAGTCCCCTCTGGCCTGCGCAGTGACTTCATTTATTTTCTTGGCCATCCAGAGGGAAGCAACAGTGTCATCGATGGCTATTGAAGAACGTTGCTGTGGAAGCCTTGCAAACAAACAGTTGCTTGGAGGCCTCAAAGGGCCTGGAGCTCCAGCAGGACAGGGAGCAGCAGGCTCCAAAGCAGCTTTGAGCCGCTGGGCTGAGCTCTGTGCAAAGCAAGGCACCTGTTGCGCCTGTCAGTGTGGAGTCTAAGAGGAGGCTGATGTATGCTGGGGCTTTCAGACCATAGTTTTGTGCTAAAATGAGCTTAATAGATTTTGGCATTTTGTCTTTAGGTACCTCTGAATGCGTCTCTAGGTCCACGCTTTGTTAGGTGCACGGTAGCAGTCACAGCGGTGCTGGTCGCAGGGCGCACCAGGAGCGCCCTGCAGCCTGGAGCTCTGTCATGTGGCATCGCTGCCCGGGCAAAGTGCGGAACGGGGTCCTGGGCTGTGCTCAGGATGTGCTCACGCTCTCCGGCTTTGGGGACTGAGGGTTTTGTGTTCTGCAGTACAGAAGGCCCCTCCCCAGTCACAAAACTTCACAATTTTGAAGAAAAAAAGAGAAAGTTTAAGGGTAGCAGCCTAAAGTGCTACAAAATATTCTGAGGGTTGTGACACTGTTATTGTAATGTCAGCCTAGATTTCAGGTTGGCTCTGGGCTGCGGGACTGAGGATCCTTAACAAAAGTCATGCACATGGCAATGGCAAAACTGGTAATACTGAGAATAGTGATGCTTAGAAGTGTGCTGCAGTATATTCGGAGTTATATATTCCTGACTTTCTGCAGTATGGTAAAGGGCCTAAACTTGAAAAAAGTGTGCTTATGAGTGGTAGTTAAATTTTAGTTCAGTTGATTCTGTTTCTTTGATGCCTGAAGAAATGCATATTAAAGAGGTCTCAGTCTCTTCAATTTAAAAAGTGCTCAGTAGTACAAAAATGATTGAAACATGATTAAAATCTTGTATGGTAGAAAACTGTGATCATATGGTTTATTAAACAGAAGATACAAGGATAATTCACGTGCACTAAGTTCCCAGCCATGTTCTGACCTGGGGAGCCATGTGGTCTAGTGCTCTTTTTTTCTTTCTTTTTCTTCTCTTTTACACTTTTTTGATGATCTCACTTGTACTTGGTTCACTAATCCAGCTCTTCTGCTCGTTAGTTTGCTTGATCCTCTTCAAAGAGTTGACATGCTCTCAGTGCCCTAATTCCTCTCTGGCATTATTATAATAATGTATTGATGAGAAATTGCAAAGATTTAGAACTGAATTGCTTAAGATTAGGCCTAACCCTAATTAATACATGTTAGTGTTTCTTATGACAGTTTATGTGCTCTTAATTAATGTTGTTAAAACTACATTATAGGTGCGTGGTTATAGATACGTTTTAAAAGAGCAACGAGCTGTCTCGCTCCAACAAAAGGTGTACTCAGCTGGCAGGGGAGAAGAGGCAGTTACGGATCCTGCTTAGTCCTCGCGCCGCAGGAGTCAAATGAGATGACTGCAGGCTGCAGCTGACCTCTCTGTCTCTGCATTAACTGGCAATGGAACTGAGCAGCCTAGTGAATCTTCTTCAATTTTGCCAGTTCTTATTGACTCCTGTAATTGTGCTAATGAGATGCTGCCTTCAAGTTGTCTAGTCCCTTCCACCCACTTTTTTTTTTAGTTTTTCTGAAAGTCTATTTTTTACATGGACTGTTCTCACGCTCCGTTCTTTACATTAGCACTTTTAAAACGACAGTTCTTCTACATCTTTTTTTTTATGTTCTCTAGGGAATGATGTTTCAAACAGGGAAATTGTATGTTTCATTATCAAAAGGGTTTCAGGCTTTATCAGAGGCTTTTTGTTATCGTTGTCATGGAGGTTTTTATTATTATTGTTAAATTGAATAATAGGAAGGAACCTGTTCTTAAGTCTTTGTACAAGAACTAAAATTTAAATCCAGATAAATCTGCCCTGTTTGTAAAAGGGACTTTTTAAGGTTAACTGCATTTAGTTACAGCCATTGGAAGTGCAATTTTCTTACTTTATATGGACTACGTAGCAAGTTTTTATGTAACTGTAATAAGGGAGGATTGAACCCAGCTTTGAACCCAACTTTTGGTTATCTGGTTATTTTTCAGGAACTGATATTTCTAGGTAGGCAGTAGGAACCCTTAGACCCCTGGGGGCTGCAGAGACTGCCCTGGCAGGGGGAAGTCTTACAGTAGTGTCATGCGAAGCGTGATTTCAGAAAGACCTGGAGATGGATTTTGCTTTGTGTTAAGGATAAAAAGTGTTGGTGTGGGCACACAGCCACGGGCAAATGAGTGTTTTGGCACAGAAGGCAGTTGGAGCAGTGTTCATGGTCCTCAAAACCAAGAGATGGCCCGAGCTGTGCGTGCCCTTGCACTGATGAGAGCCCCATGGTTGTGGTGCACTCACCTATAGTTTTTCCTAGGGAGTGTGGAAGGGAGTTGCAGTGTAAGCCTCTCAGCATGGTCTGAGGGGGGATTATTATTCTACATGTGCTTAAATGTTATTCCTAGTCCATCAGAGAGATGGCAACAAGCCCTGCTTTCCTGGGCCTCTCCTGAGCCTGAATACGTAGCAGGGCTAGGAAGCCGGAGCGTGGGCTGGAGCAGGCTCCCACAGCCGAGGAACTTGAGTCAAATCGGCAAATAGTCTGAAATAGTTTTGTCTGAAAAAACAAAGAGGGATAAAGAATATCATTCCAGCGTTCTCAGGGTACCTGAGACTTTAGGGAGCTCCTTCTTCAGAGAAAGCATGAAATATAAATACTTTATATAATGTTTACTGTGACCATGATACATATTGTGCCTATGCAATGCATCATCTTTTCCTTCAAATACTGAAATTTGTTGACAATCAGAAATAAGAACAGTCCCACTGGATTGCTTTCATTTTATTCCCTGAGAACTTCCCTTGCAATTACCACAGTAAGGCAAATTGCAGCCGGCATTTTAAAATAACACGTTTAAATACTGACCTTTCTCAATGGCTTTGATGAAAGATGTGGAAAAATGGAATGCATTATAATATTTCTAATTTCCTGACATTAAATTAGGGAAGACTTTCTCAATGTGCATCTTCTCAAATAGTCATCATCGAATGTCCTAGTTTAACAAAGGTCCCTTGGCTTTATGCATGCCAATGAATTTAACTATTGAAATTATGAATCAGTGCTAAAATGTGCTTTACAGAAGGAAGGGATTTTTTTTCTGTGTATACGTTGCTGTCATACAATTCATTACTGTGGTATAAATGCTTGAATGATTTGGTGTAAAGGTGCATAAATACATTTAAATGGATTTAAAATTAGGACTATTAAAATAACTACACAAGTCCCCAAAGAGAATTTTGGGGCAAAATTAAATTCAGGACACACACAAGATATAAAAGACTCAGAGTGTATATCTATACTTTCAGCATTGTCATTATTTGTTTTTAATTTAAAATCATGAGAAAACATGAAAATAATTATTTGAGCAGTTTTGAAGATGATAGAGGAAGGAAGCAAAACCATTTGCCTGCCATTTGCTGCAGGAAAGCACTCTGCTTCTGTGCTCTTTGGGGGTTACAGCAGCCTGCAAGGCCCTAACGCGGAGCTCCCTTCGGGGTTTTGGGGTGTGCGGTGGGACACCCATCCCGCAGAGGAAGCCAGAGGTGGAGGTGCGATGCGCCGTCTGCAGCTTGTAGGCGGCGAGCGGAGAGGCAGAATGGTTAGGTGTCTCGTCTGGTCCTGTGAGACAACGCGGGAGAGAACCGTGTAGTGAACGCAGGTAACGTAACCTGCCTAACGTGGGGGACCCCCTGTGAGAGCCGGGGCCGCGGCCATCGCCTCCCGTACGGACGGGCAGGGGAGGAGCTCGTGGCCTCTCATGAGACGTTGGGTCTCATCTTGCTTGCCTGCTTCAAGGGCATAGTGGTCATGCACTGCTTCCTAGGCATCCATCATGCTGTTCACAACATTTCTAAAGCAAAAGTCTTCCTTTTGAATAAACAGTGGTTGTGACAACCCTTATATGTTTTGCCAGCGTCTCAACAATTTTTATTGTCAGGCAGATGGCTGTGTTGACTGTAAACCAGGTAATAATTAAGTATTAACGGCAGAAGAAAAGGATAGCTCTTAAACACCTGTTTAACAGGTCAAAATATCAATCCAGAACACACATCATGCCATTCCCTTTGAAAAAGAAAAAGAGAAAAAAAGAAAAAATCAGAATGTTTGCAAAGGGAGGTCAGGGCTGAAGCATCCAGAAAGTGGAGGTGAAGTGGAGGTACACAGACATGGCTGGGATTGTGGGGAGAGAAATGAGGAAGAAGAGAGATCGGAGAGGAGATGGCTGGGGAAGGCGCTGTGGGGAAATGGCAGAAGAGGATCCGCCGAAGAAAAATGAACAGCAATTTTGATAACAAATGCATTTTTATCAGGTGATCAATAATCCTGACAGGCATGAGGTAATTGCTGTTGTTACAAGAAGATGAATATTCACAGACACTGTAATACGCTGCATGTCTGAGATATATTTTTCTAAAGGCAAATGAGAAGATAATCTCAGTGAAAAGGTCTCTCCAGTTTTCCCCTCCAGAGGTATTTCCAGGGTTCTTGAGACAAAAGGTCGAAAGTTCCCAAAGAAAAATCTTCTTTTAAGCAAGTACTTCACTGGTAGGTAAATGGTAAGTGCTGCTGAGAAATGAAGTACATTATGCAGACTGGAGCGGCTGGGAAGCTCGGAGCCTGGCGCAGCAAAATCCCCTAGTGCTGCCGAGTGTCTGCGCTGAGTTCCCTGCAGTAATTCCCGCCTGTCAGCTCGTGTCTCTTAAGAACCTGCAAATCATGTGTATTATTCAGCCCCTTGAAGAGGCAGGAGGAACTTTTTTATTCAGTGCAGCCTTCATCCTTTTGCAAACTGTTGTGTAATTTTGCCGAGGCCTTATTCTGTGATGAAGGAATGGGGTGGAGGCGGTGGTGCTGATGACTCCGAGTTCGCAGCAGAAATCTCCTGACTAGCAACAAGCATTCAGGTTCCGGCTATTTGTTCAGAGGCGTATGAAGTGATCACATCCAGCTCAGAGCAGGTTCTCACTGGAGAGGTATAAAAGGAGCACTTTGGAGTTCTTGCTATGAATTTTCCAGAAAGAATTACTTTAATGCATTTTTTTTTTCATAATGCATAACCTTATTTGTTTTAAAAAAAGACTTCATTATTACAGTTGGGTTTTCTATGCAAGTAAACATGAATTATTTTGCTAGCTGAAGTGCCTTGACAGTCACCCATAAATAAGAAAAAATGACTCAAAAGTAGAGCTGATGAGAAGTGATCCACTGTGGCTTTTCCTACCAGGAGGCCATTGAATTCAGAGCTACATCAAGCCATGTGCTCCTCACTCATCCTCACAGAGCCTTCCTCCTCCAGAACTGCAGTTCATTATAAGACCTTGCTTTCTGCAAATTATGCCATAACTCACATAAATCCGCACTCAATGAGTAAAAGTGAGGTGTGTGTGACATGGAATAATATCCAGCACATTATGAGCAGAGAGACAGGGCCTGGGGCCTGCTTGCAGCCCGGGGGCTCTCCATTCCATCCTGACCTGGCTCCAGATGTGAGCCGGCTGCGGCGGGGGCCGCTCTGCCCATCCCTCCGTGACATCCATGGCAGCATCCTCGGACAGCGGGGAAGGAAGACACTTCAGCCTTGCAGGTTTGGGGGATTTTTCATCTTAGAAGTCAGTGTGCTTCAAATAATTAATTGAAAAAGAGATTCAAATATTAATTGAAAAAGAGTTGCTAAGCCAGGCTGTAATGGTGTGAGGATATTTTTTTCTAGAATACTTTTTTTTTTTTTGGAGAGAGAGAGAGAGAGACACACCTCAAGAGACCTTGGTCCCATTTCATTTGCTCTCTGATGCATCATTTTTTGGTCTGTAACTGAAAGAAAAATGACGCCAAAGATCTGCTCTGCTTTTTAGAGGCATAATGTTTGTGTATGGTGGTAGATGATTTAAGCAGGATTTCATGTGCATATTAAATATATCTAGCTATTTAAGTTGCTAAAAATCAAGTCTTAAAATTTTAACTGTTGAAACTGTTGAAGCCTTTCACTGTAGGTTTCAGGTACTTACCTTTCTTACCTTTTTTTTTTTTTTTTCTCCTCCTTTTTCCCCCTTAAATTGATCCTGTTTTGGTTATGTGGAATGGGCTTGTGATTGTATCCACCAGCGTGACTTGGGTTTCTATTGAACTGGCAGCTCTTAAGACCATAAGCAAATAGAGAAATGCCCTGTATTTCTCCCAGCATGTTTTTTTGGTCAAACTGCTTTAAGAGTGCACTTATAGATAACTGTCTTTAAGTAATTTAACCACTGCAAATGAGTTTAATGCTAAAAGGACAAATGCCCAGTTTGGATAGGAGTAGCTGCAGCCCCAGTGGTGCCAGAGCAGCTCGTGGGGGCAGCCCTTGTACCGGCTTCTTTCCTTTCTTTTCCTTTCCCGGTGGTTCTGCTCTGTCTCTGCCATTGTCAGAGAGTCCTTGAGGCGTGGAATTAGCATCAGGAGAGTTTTGACAAAATCAGGTACGCAGTTTTAAGTAGATTATGAAATGTTTGCTGTAAAATTGAAGCTTAATAAATGGATCAAACTTATTCCAGTTCAGAGAGCTAGTGCAACCACATCCCTGTTCAGAGCGCCCAACATAAATGCCATTTAACCTACATGTTACTGGTGTGAAGACAGATGTATTGAAATTAATGTGATGTATGACCTATATAGTTACACGGGGTGGAAATAATAAGAAATAAACAAGAAGATGAGACCGCATTAGAGCAAATCCTATTTTTATCCTATTTATACTGCCTCCTGAATGCTAATGTGCAAATCAAAGAAATGTACTTTAAAGTGTTTTAAAAAACATTTATGTTAGAGGGTAACAGAAAAGAAAAATGCTTGCCATTAAATAGTACAAAAGATCAAGGTGATCTTTACGTGTGGCTAGGGAAAACGGAGAGCAAAAGACTTGAATGAAGTATTTCTGTCCTTAAGTAAGAAGCAAACACTTCTTTTCGCTACTGCAAATGCAGAACAGTTATATTTTTCTGCTGTGCAGGCATAGGCCTCAAGCTGACTCTTAGGGCCATGCTCACTGGCACTGAAGTATCTATTTACTGATCCTTTTGAGCCATATTTTAGAGGAGAGAATGAAAGAGAAATAGTTATCAAGGTAACAGGGGATTCTCAAAAACCCATTGTCATTTCTTTTTGCGAGTGGGTATGTGTTTGTAACTGTATTATTATAGTCTTTTCCAAAGGTGGCAGGAAGTGGGTGCCTCCCAAAAGCAACCTGTGCCATCCGCTTTCCTGCATTGGGATGCTGTGTACTGGCCTGGCCGATCACGGCAGGGCAGCCTACGGTCCCAGCGCTGTCAGGGGTTTGGATGGTGCAGCTGCTGTGGTGACATTTGACCAGCAACAGAGATCGAGGGGCACAGGTGACTTCCAGAGGCGATACTGTGATGGAAGATGATAGTGACTTCATTTTAGGCATTGCTTTACTGGATTTTTATATGAATGTGGAGAGTGAGGAAAAGGGGAAATAGAGGCAAATTAAATCAGTTGTTTAGTATCTTGCATGCATTGTATATGTCTGTGAGCATGCTTAAGGATGAAAGCTCTCTAATCATTTGGAAATGAGAATGAAGGAATTCATCTGAAGGTGAAGCCAACCTGAATTCTGCTTGGTTAGGCTGGAATAGTATCAGAGTGGTAAGCAGTCATTTCCAATAGACTACATGTGTGCATGTGTGTGCGTGAATGAGAAAGAGAAGAAATGCTTGGGTTTTTCATGTCCAGAATGGGGTAAAGAGAGGGAAACTGAACCGAGCTAATCAAATTTTATAGCTAACTCTACTGAAATAACAAAACCTGCTACTAGGACTTAGCTTTAGACTGGCTGCTTCTGCAATTAAAATTGTTGTCTTAGAGAAAGCAGGGAAATGGTTGCTTGAAAGGAAAGTCATAGCAATCCTGGGAGCGTCATTATGGAACTAAAGTTTCTGAGATCCAAAGAGAGGGAAGATTAATGATACTTTGTGAATGTTTTATCTACCTAGGAAACTGGGTTTTGAGAAACAAGTAGGTGAATATGTGAATAAAGAGCTTTAATCAAAGAGGTACCTTATGTAAAAGAAAGGGATCAGAAGTGTCATGAACTACAGATGGTGGTAGAACAAAACCTTACACACAAGGAAGCTAATGAGTGCAGGATGGACCTTGAACAGCAAAGGTACTGAGATGAGTCTTGCCAAATATTGTAAAGCAGTGAGAAGTGTCTTCATGGTAGATGGTGATTTTGCTGTTGCATTGAACGGTCTCACCGTCCTACAGGATATAATATGCTGATTGCTCTTGTTCCAAGGGAGAGAGAAGTTAAAAAGCTAATTCCAGTGTTCCCAGTTTAATTTGCTTCCCACATTTCTGCACTGGTGAGACTTGAGCTCTGTTCCAACTTGGAAATGTGCCCTCCAGACATGAGACTAGCAGTCTCCTTTTCCCATATCTTCCTCAGCAAGATAGTTCTGGACTTCACTGCTTTTTCCTCTGTCCTGTCGTTGCTGGGACACGTTCTCTTCCTGAGCTCCCTGCGCAAGCCCAGTGTCCGCGTTCGCTTCCCAGGTGTGGTGGCCGTGCTCCTGCCCCTGCTTTTCACCACCCGCTCTCACCTGCAGTCCGCTTGGATAAGAAAAGACTGCTGAAGTGTTGTTGCTTAACGTTATCCTTTACTGCACTGGCAAGAAGACTGTGGCAAAAGCATACATGTATTTGGGAGACTTAGGCTTTGCTGGCTTCACAAGAAGACAGTTTTCCTTGTGTAGAAACAACCTCCACTGCCAGATTTTGCAAATCTCTCAGGTTTCAAAGTAAACTGCACTAGTCTAAAATTATGCCATTAAATATCAATTACCATAAATCATGACAAGATGCTGTTCAGATTAAACATGCTTCTACTGGGTCCTTCTGTCTGGAAATACAAGTAAAGAAATACTAAAATGAAATGAACCTCTGTGGTTTTGAGAGCTGTGTGGGATCTTTTTTATCTTGTTTTGGCTTTTTAGGTGTTAACTGTGTTGTCTTGGATATGACTATTGTGACCTTTTGCATTAAATTCCACCTTGCAAGCTTTATTGGATGAAGCTTCTCATCTGAAGATTTGCTGTCGCATGTTCTTAAGTATATATCTCTTTAACTTCAGGGATAGATACAGGTCCTAATCGTGACAGGGTCAGATTATGGTTAAAGCTGCATTAGCTCTTTGAGTAGCAGTCTCCTCCAGAGATGACTGAGTTGGTTTGGTTTAGTTTACTTCAGAAGTGGATTAAGCCTACTTTGGCTTTATTTGTGGTAAACATTCATATACAAGGCTGAATCGAGGTGAAATAATTTCAAAATTCACAAAAGTAGCTCCTTTGAATTAATTCTAGCTGTGTAGGCAAGTCCTGGACAATTTTGGTGTCTTCCAGATTACAGCAGAAAACTGCTGGTATGATTTTTTTCCTTTGCCAAGCAGTGCTAATGTCTTAAAATGTGAAAGATGGAAATTGCATTAAAGGTGAAGGAGAACAAAAGGAGACATTAATCTTCTTTCATGGTGACTGCTTCACCTATGTCTACTAGTAGAAGCAGTGATAAATTTATGCAATGTTTTTCTACCAGTTTCTGGGTCATTTCTTCCATTTATTTTGAAAATGACTAAGTAGTATTTAATCTGTTTTTACAGATACACAAACCAGAAATTATGATTTCCCCAAAGCAAAGCTGGGCACAGATCCCAGGTTGCTGGACTTTTCAACTTGTGCTAACCACCAGACCCCAGTGCCTCCTACTGTAACACGCTGTTCAGCTGGCACAGCGAACTGCTCCAGGGAAGCACAGGCATGTGCTGGTAAGCTGTGTGGGCATCGTTACAGCAGCCTTATCTAGTCACTGAGGTACACACCTAATCTTGATTAAACTGACTGCCACAGTCCATTTTTTCATCTCTATCAAATTCTCTTACTAGAGAAGTGAGGACACCATCAGCCAATTCCTCCATTGGACCTCAGCTTCCTTTTCTGTAAAACAGGACAAAACGTGACTGCCTTCTTTTTTTTTTTTTTCCTCCCTGCTTTGCAAACTTTGCAATGTTTTTTTTTT